>JAWPHD010005941.1:0-153340 GCA_037043455.1 Cyrtodaria siliqua
CTTGAAACACTTCTTGAAATCCAAGTGCTCCCGGTATGGTATTTATTACATTGAGTGAGTTAAAACACATTAATTATGTATACTTCTTGTACGTTGTATGTTGTCGTTACCTTGTAAGTATTGCATTCAAATAGTATGTAACTCGTTTAATGATAAATGCTCAGATAATAGAAACAGTTAAAGGGCTTTTGCCTTATGTTTGTCTTGTAATACATATGATAAATAGTGTTTAATTAACATTGTTGAAGTGATACGGGAAATAATTCCCGAGTGAGAAAGATTCTTGCGATATAGAAACGAGTGCGTTTTCGCACGAGTTTCTATATCGCAAGAATATTTCTCACGAGTGAATTATTTTCCGTATCACGACAAAAATGTTAATTAAACTATATAATATATATTCTGTGATGAATTTCTTTCCAATTGTCTTTTGACACAAGTGTTCCTTCTTCTGTCACTGCTTTCGTGACGTAATATCGTGACGTCTATCGTTTAGTTCATAACATTTGGCTACCGTGCTATCTTGCGCACTAGGCGAGATAGCACAGTAGAGGAAGGGATAAGTTATAGATTTTTTCAAAATGGGAAATTTCTATCAATCATCACAGAATATATAATATGTGGTTTTATCATTAAACGTTAGTGATATTATCCCTGATACGTCGTTTTTGTACCACCCGATATGACACATAATGAGAAATCCATATCTTCCCGCGCAGGTTATCACTTGCGATTTGCGGGTGACAACCTGTGCGGAATGATAAAACCAGAAGTAAGTAACGTCAATAACCTTTAATTAATTGACGTCGTTAACGTGAAGACTGTCACTTACGTACGTTTAAATTTCATTTCCGTTCAAATACATGCAGGGAAATGGATGTTGGATCTCTAGCCACTTTTATCGAGTTCGCGGCAAAAATGTGTCAACAAAGCGCTCGATTCAGGTATGTTTTTGCTTTATTACTTTCTTAATAGTTAACATATTGTGTTCAACTAAAGTGCCCCTCCCTCTACAGAATAAGCCTTTTATTCTGTCGTAAACGTTATTTCGATTCATCAAGTACTTTCTGGGATTAGTTCTTCCAAATGTTCACGGTCATGTACGCTTTCTTTAATTTTGAATAATTTGAGAGGGCTAATGTAAGAAAGCCTATATGAATCGAAATATCCTTTTGCGGCTGAAAAAAATGCCCACTTTGTAGGAGTGTGTGTACTTTAATAAAACAAAAAGTTAAATATAAAGATGGTTATGGAGTTAAAACATATCTGAATCTGGCGCTTTGTTAATTAGAACATTCTTCGTTCTCGGTAGTCAATGATGAATACATTAGAACACTTCACTTTCAATTTCACATCTGATAGCTTGATCAATATTTCAAAATGAATTTATTTGGGGGTGCAGTTAAATGATCAATAAATTGCAACTCTCGGTTTTCCACATCACACCTGATATCATCCCTCAAACAATATCAATACCTCGGTCCTGCGAACCTCATAGGCTGTGAGCTAGTAGGAGAACCGCCCCCCCCCCCCCCCCCACCCACCCCATCCAACTCTCACCAGGGGGAATTTTGAAGGGTATGATTTTCTTAAAAAACATACAGTAAGTTTCAAAATAAGATATGTGTGCCATCTGAGCGTTGGGGGCTTTAGTGAGTTTTGGGGGAAAACACTGCGTTTTATGACGAAAATCGCCGAAATCTGGAATTATTTTTTAGAAAAAAGAATGGAATATATTAGAACCAATTTGAATTGATGGAATCTTCCTCGGAACGCATCTCTACGTGTCCTACCATATAATTATGAATCCGATACTTAAATATTGAGATTTTGAGTAAAAATGTTACAAAATTGAATAAAATCGCTGATTTCTGTAATACATTGGGGATATTTAACTAAAAATTAGAAAAATATCTATTACCATAGAAAAAAGAAGTATTGTAGCCTTTTTGGGCAGGGTAAGGTCCAGTGATTAAGTAGAAAGAAGTCCCTAACCGCATGATGTTTGGAAATGCCTTAATTTTGGGGCGAAAATGTTTTTGTCAAAAATCGCCGGAATCTGGAATTATTTTTTGAAATTAGTTTGAACATAATCTTATCAAACTGAAGCAATAGAATGTTGCACAGCATACATATTCAAGTTTTTCCTGACATAATATGTAACATATGTGCTCAAATATTGGCATTTTAGGGCAAAATGTTGGAATAATGACAAAAATCACTGATTTCTGTAATCCATTGGGGTATTGGGATAAAATATAGAAACAAATTAAAACAATTGAATAAGGACACATTGAAATAGTTTTTGATAGACAAAGGTCCAATATTTAAGTAGAAAAAAGTCCCGAACCGTATGATGCTTGAAAATGCCTTAACTTTTAGGCGAAATATGTGTATTTTTGTCAAAAATCGACGTAATCTGGAATTAGTTTTGAAAATAGTTTTAACATAAACTTATCAAATTGAAGTAATATAATGTTGCACAGCATACAAATTCAAGTGTTTTCCTTGCATCATATATAACATATCCGCTGAAATAGGTTGGAAAAATGACTAAAAACCACTTATATCTGCAATCCATTTGGGGTATTGGGTTAAAATCTAGAAAAATATATAATACCGGTACAATAGAAAAATAGACTGTTAGTTAGTAGGAGTAACCCTCACCCCAGAGGGAATTTTGTACACCCTATTTTTCTGAAAGCCCGTTATGTGTAGAGCATTTTGGAATATGTACGTTTACCAACTGGCGACTTGGAATTTACCATGTTACCGGCATTTCGAACATGGTACATAGAGCTATATACAGTATACGTTATAAATAGAGAAATAGCGTTGAGCGACCCTCTGCGTACGGCCACTGGGCCGACCCATATATTTTGCGACACAACGCAGTGCATGTGGCATTCGGTCGCTAGTCCATATTAGGGGAAAGGCTACCCGAGTTCGAGTCTCGAACATGGCACATAAAGCTATATACAGTTATATAGTAGGATATAGTGTTGAACGACCTTCGGCCGACGGCCGCTGCGCCGACTTACAGATTGGGTGACACAACGGGACTAGTGGGCAGCCATCGGCAAAGGTCAAGCCAACGCGTGGCATTCAATCGCTAGGCTGCATCAGTGGGGAGACTACCTGAGTTCGTAACTCACCTAGAGCTTTATTCAGTATAGTATATATGTATAGAGGGAAAGAGCGTTGAACGACCCTCGGCCGATGGCCGCTGGACCTATCCACATATTTTGTGACACAACTGGACCGGTGGCCAGCCGTCGGCAAAGGTCCCCGCTATGCGAGGTACTCGTTCCCTATGCCTTATCAGGGTGAGGGATACCCGAGGTCGAGTCTCGAACATGGCACATAGAGCTATATTAAGTTATATAGAGGGAAATAGCGTTGAACGACATTCGGCCG
The DNA here is from genome assembly GCA_037043455.1 of Cyrtodaria siliqua. Lineage (NCBI taxonomy): Eukaryota > Metazoa > Mollusca > Bivalvia > Adapedonta > Hiatellidae > Cyrtodaria > Cyrtodaria siliqua. The sequence goes on from JAWPHD010005941.1 coordinate 3,418, forward strand.
ATAGCCGCTCGGCCGACCCACATACTTTGTGACACAACGGGACCGGTGGCCAGCCGTCGGCAATGGTCCTCGCTACGCTTGGCACTTGGTCCCAAGCTCGTATCAGGGGGAAGGCTACCTGAGTTCGGGTCTCGAACATGTCACCTAGAGCTATATAGTAAATAGAATTGAGCGACCCGCAGTCGACGGCCGCTGGGCCAACCCAAAGGTTTTGTGACACAACGTGAACGGTGGTCAGCCGTCGGCAACGGTCCTCGCTACGCGTGGCACTTGGTCACAAGCTCGTAGCAGGGGGAAGGCTTCTCGAGTTTGGGTCTCAAACATGGCACCTAAAGCTATATACAGTATAGTTATATAGAGAGAAATAGCATTGAGCGACCCACAGCCGACGGCCGCTGGGCCGACACACAAGTTTTGTGACTCAACGGAAATATTTTAAGCATCATATGGTTCAGGACATTTTTCTACTTAATTATTTGACCTTTGTCTATCCATTTGTTACAATATGTCTTTATTCTATTGTATTAAATATTTTTTCTAAATTTTAACGCAATACCCAAATGGATTACAGAAATCAGTGATTTTTGTCACTTTTTCCAACATTTTGCCCTAAAATGCCAATATTTGAGCACATATGTTATATATTATGTCAGGAAAAACTTGAATATGTATGCTATGCAACATTCTATTGTTTCAGTTTGATAAGTTTATGTTCAAACTAATTTTAAAAAAACAATTCCAGATTCCGGCGATTTTTGACAAAAATACACATTTTTCGCCCCAAAATTTTTTTTATTTAATCACTGGACCTTACCCTATCCAAAAATGTTACAATATTTCTTTTTTCTTTTGTTTTAGATATATTTTTTATTTTTAGTTAAATATCCCCAAAATATTACAGAATTCAGCGATTTTATTGAATTTTTTAACATTTTTACCCAAAATCTCAACATTTAGGTATCGGATGCACAAATTATATTGTGCGACATGTAGAGATGCGTTCCGAGAAAGATTCCATCAATTCAAATTGGTTTATAATATATTCCATTCTTTTTCTAAAAAATAATTCCAGATTTCGGCGATTTTCGTCTAAATCGCAACGTTTTTCCCTAAAACTCACTAAAGCCCCAACGCTCAGATGGCACATATGCCTCATTTTGAAGCTTAATGTATGTTCTTTCAAAAAATCATACCCTATAAAATCCCCCCTCGAGGTGGAGGAGGGACTACTGCCAGCTCAAAATCTATCAGTATTGATATTGAATTCTCGGGATGACATCAGGTGTGATATGGAAACATGAGAGTGATAATTTATACATATCATAAATGGAACGTCATTTACAGTTACAAGTCTCGATATTACAGAAATGTCTTTAATTAGATCGATAATTGTACTCTTTTCGTGAAATCCATTACGTGGTCCCGCCTTAATTCCATTAAGCAATGAGAAAGCTTATATTAGTAGAATTTTATAAAGGATATTTCGACAATAAAATATGTTTAAAAATATTTTTTACTCAAAAAAATGCAATAACATGTTTAAAATGACCTTTTAAATGTTTTAATTTTACAGTATGCAAACGTTTTAAGCCAAAATTTATGTTTTATTTCATACCCCAACAAACCCCGTTTTTGCTTCTTTAACCAAGTAATGCATTTGTTTATAATGAAACCTCCAATGTCATAAAATAAACAATAAATACATAATTAACAATGCAAGTTTGCGAATGCATTACCATGGTTCCCATACGGTGTTAAGCCTTCCATCTTGAGAAAAGCAGGTGTTAGGTGCATGTACCATCCAGGTTTTCCACATTCCATGTTTCCTCGTACATACGGTGCATCACCTTTCGCGCCATTTTTTCTATGAATTCTAATATGTTCCGAGAAAACGTTGACGGCAGGAATTTTGTCATAGTGTTGCTTTTTTCCCCATTTTTTGGGCACCACTATCGTGATATTTCTGAAGAAGACCCCATTCTTTGTTGCCTTAAATAGCAGCTGCGAAGCATCTGTGAATTCCTCCTGATTATAAAAAGTCTTAAATTGACTAGGTGTTTTACTTTAAATATATATTTAAAGTAAATATATAAAACTGCGTGGTTGTATATAAAAACAGTGTGTTCGCATGTGTTTGAATATCAATATGCGTGTTTGATACCAATTATGTATACAACATTATCAAATACTCAATGCTGATCACTTTTTGAGGTGTTTTTAAAATACCTATCAACACCTCTGACGTCACGTCCTTCAATCGTTAGGTCATTTTAAACTTCATAAAACGTACTAAACAACGTCTACGTTATTGTTAAGCAACGTGACGTTCAAACAACAAATTGAAATTGTTAAAAACAGATAAAACTGTTAATTTTTTTCGTCTGGTGTTTAGAGATGGGGATACATAATAACTTGTGTGAATGTGTTTATATTATTTTCAATCTCTCGACAAAGTGGGTATTAAATACATAAAAATCCATTTCAGATAAGAAATAAAGTATTTCCAGCGGGTGTATAGTGTGCGAGATCAAAACATGGTGTTTGGGACTTGAAACACATCGAAACTGTGGTCCCTTGGTATCTTGGATCTTCGACATTATAAGCCCGCTGGAAATATTTTATTTCCTAAACACATAATGAACAGTATTTATTCAAAGCAACGTATGTGTTCGGTTACAAACAAAACAAATATACCGATTACATTAAATAGCTACATAGGAGTCAATGTTTGCAGGTAGTGTTTATATTTTCGTAAAGTAAGCTTAAGTTCAACAGGTAAAAAGAGTCGACATTATGTTTTTAACTAACAAGAAATTAAATCAAAAGGAAAAAACATGCGTTTAATTCAAGTAAATTCTTTTATTAAACAAAACCATTTATCATCAGAGGGGCGAACGTGTTTCGCTCCGTTACAGTTTTAAGTGAGAGCGAAAGTTTCGTTACCGGGGGAAAATGGCAGCGACCATGGAAAATGAAAGTAGTTGAGTGTTTGTTTTGAAAAACTTCGTAGCTGTTAGAATTCAAAGTGTACATGCATTCGGTGGCAAAGTTCTCATGCAATTCGTCAACGATAATCGTTTGGTTAGGACGCTTCTGCTTAACATGTTATTGAATGCACAAGTTGGTTTACAAAGGACCAAAACAAGCGTGGTTAATTATATTTGTTATTCACGCTAATTTAGAATTAATATGGTAGTTTCCTATTCAGTAATGTTTGCTGGTGTTACATCTTTTATCTATGTCTAGTATGTACTCAAAATAAGGCAAACCTGGCGCATATTACAGCATTTTATAACTGTAAAGTATCTGTTTGGTCCGTTATTTGTTATGTACTCACACACGTTGGTTTGTGTTGCCTACATTTTGTTAAAAACGCAAGTTTTTACACTTGCTTCCCATAGTAAAACACCATAAATGATAATAAATCACCGTGTCTAGACGTTATCTCTGTTCGAAGGTGAAATATTGTGCATAGGGTCTTTGGGTGTTTTGTATATGATTTTAATTAATAATAATATATAATTCTAAAGCAAATTTTATGAAGTCCGTGTTTATACTTGATCGTTGTATGAGTTACGCTAGCCGAGTATAAATAATAAATATTAAACACTATAATTTTTGTTAACGTAGATTGTGCATACGCTCGACTTTATAGTTGAACAATTTGGCCATAACAATTATATTAATGCATACTTTTTCCCACTCGGTTTTCTCATAGATTTAAAGATTTCTGAAACAACCGTCTGTCATCATGGTCATAGAAGCGAGGTAACGTTGAAATCAACTGGTTGTTTATATTTCTCTCAAACAGAAGTTTTGCAGATTATTCCGACGGATTCTGCGAATATTGTGATCAATTAAAGAATTATCTTCACTGTTTAAATCTGTATGCATTAATTGATAAAATGCTGTTTTGAGTTCCGAATCAGATGACAAAACTCAGTGAGAAGTTTGTGGGAAATGTCTATCCTCTACCTATGCACTAAAGCAGCATTTTAAAACACATTCGTCGGGAGGTAGGCACTTTCTCTGCAAATTTGTAACAAGGGTTATGTAGAAAGATATAGGCTGGTAAAACATGTAGATCCTGCTAATCTGCTCGCTGTGTAGAAAAGCACCTGGGACCGACATATAAACGTTCAACGTTTGAATACGAGTATCACTGTATGCGAGGTTTGCGGAAAAACGTTCACCAGTAAAAGTCATCTACAAAGTAGCTGTACACGATGCACAGAAACCTTACCAGTGTGACATCTGCATGAAGTCCTTCATTTATTCAAAGAACTTTCGGTATCACAAATCCAATGTCTGTGGCAAAGTCCGTGTAACAAACAAGCCGGAGTATAATTACGAGATGTGCAAAAAATCTTTCAAGTTAAAAAGGTATCTTGCACAGCATGAATGTGTACACCGTGAAGCAAACATAGTGTGCGATGTATTTGGCCGTAAGTTCACATGGTAATCATCTTTTCGTGCACATACACAAACGTGTCACCTTTAATGTGTATCATGCAAACTGCAACCTGTGCCATTTTAATTCAGTACCTGTTTTAACTGTTTCATTTCAGCGTTTTCATTACGCTTCCGTTATTATACATGCATACGACTGAAAGACGTCGACGCTATGTTTTTGTAGTTCATGATGTTGGTAACACAATTTGTTTCAGTAGTGTCAGTTTGTCTCAGGGTATAAAGACACTACGTTTTCCTTCATATTCTACTAATAAAACAGCTGTTATTGGCATTTCTTAAAGGGACATAGGCAGTCTTTTTTTTGTTAAATTTGCAGCCTCCTTTAAGTTTTTCAACATAACTTTCAATTGTTCAATCATTAATCTTAATTATAAGAATTGTATAAAGCATATTGCTTTTGTATGTTATTAACTGTTAATTATATTGCACCAATAATATATTTAAACCAATTGTACAATAACGAAACTGAAAACTATGACGCTGGATTAATAAATCGATACACTAATTGTAATGATAAAAACGTTCAAGATTGCCATGTGTCCCTTTAAGACTGCTGAAACACAAATCTTTGCTCCACTTATTATTGTGTTATTTTATTGAAGACAACAAGAAGTTTGCAAATTGTTATCGTTTATTTGTCTTTTCGAACATATAGTATACACAAGAGTTGTGGTTATTAATAACTTTCTCATAAAAGTCCGATCTGAAAAACTTTATAATACATACTGAAACAAAAGTTTAGTCAATTTACAGTTTACTGTTTATTGTAAACAAAAAACCCAGCTTACTTTTTCGTTGACAGAAAGTTTGAATACAATAGATTCGTCAGCTAACCTTTTTGGTAGTACACTACCGGTTTCTCTGACCATTTCCTATTCTTACACTGAGTTGTTGCAGCCATAAACCATACACTACGAGACCTTTCTATAAACTAATTTCTCACAAAAACATTCTTTTTCGCTCGGAATCCACAAACACTGACGATTTAGCACGACTCACATTTTGTAAAATTGTCAATAGAGCCGACTGTTTTAATATTTTTAAAAAGTAACGATTAATATTAGCGTTATTCCCAAGATGTGTTAAGTGACCTATTTCCAAATCATGACCGCAATATTCAATTAAAACATCAAAGCCTATATTAAATTGTTTAGTGTTTGTTCAATGAAAATGGTCATATACATATATAATGAATATATTTATGATTCCTACGTAATAGTACATGTAATAGGTACATGCGGTCATGGAGCGCTGTGATCTAGTGGTAATGCGTTGGACCCATGATCGAAAAGTCGTGGGTTTGATCCCCGCCATTGCCATATGCGTTGTGTCCCTGAGCAAGACACTTTATCTGCATTTGCTTAGTACTGGTTCTACCCAGGAAGACATCGAGAGTGATTCAAATAAGTTTATAGAGCTTTCGTTATAATAAATAATTTTAAACTAATAGGTACATGTGTTTACATTATAAATACACAATTAATGGCAAAATAACCCAGTAATCCGAAATTAATGTTTATGAGATTTACCTTAATTCGGTCGATCAAATCAGTATCCTCTTTTACTGTATCTTTTATAACCACGACAACTCCTTCATAACCATTGTTCACAAGAATTACTGCTGATTCAATTTCTCTGAAGAAAACGGCAACAAAACCCACAACGACCAAAAGGCGCATGGCAAAGCACTGTATCGATGAAACTGGTTACCTGCGTGTATTTCAAAAGTTAGTGCTTTTCTTAAATTGTGGATAACACATCTGCCTTTTTATATCGACCAAGCAGGAAGAGGAAGATCTGTCTACTCAGAATGACGTACTCGTGTAGTAAACCTCTCTAACGATCATCCAATAAGAACATGCCATTTCAAGCTATAACTTACCTAACGTGGGTTCCGCTTTAACAATTTGTGTTATCCTTATTTTTGTCCGTAAGTAGACTAGATACATAAAAAGGAAACAAATATGCTAACTTGAATCAATTTCATCCATGTATCTAACTATCTTCATACAATTAATTTGTATCGTCAAAGACAATCTCGATGAACTAACATATGTTTCAAACAATGATTTGTTTTGAGAAAAAAATCATTTAAATATCAACTTTGCTTACTGACTTCAGAGTTTCAAAAAATGCGGACGATGCTTGCTGTATGATTACTATATATATATATATATATATAGTTTAATAATATAGTTATAGTTATAGTTTAGTCAATTTGGGTTTTGAAGACAGGATAATAGCAAGGTTGTGTACGCATGACATTACTTTACTTTAAGCTAGCCTGTAGACCTCATTGCCTACTGACCGTTCCAAGACGGTAACCCTGTCTTTACTCCTTATGTTACGTATTGTCCTTTTCATTTACAATTTCGATTTATACTTGATTGCGGACCTACGGTGCCATTGCGTTTGATTGCTGTGGTGTCTATAGAACCATTTTTCTCATTTTCATGTCATTGTTTTGAAGCCATTTGCTTGTAACTGTTGCGTTGTCATATGCCAACTTTTGGGTAGAACTATTCACCAATTTAATTCACCAATGGAGCTAATTGATACAAATGGAGCTAATTGATACATGGCCATAACGAACGTTCATAGCCTTAATATTTATTTTGACATCTTGCTATTACATGTTATTGGAATATACCTAGATAAAAAAGTCATCCACTTGTATATTAATAATATAACAAGAGGACAATATTACCGAGAATCGCTCGCCTAATGACATCCGTCAATTGCAACAGTAACAAACGTGGGTCTGATAAAAGAGGTATTGTAAGCCCTAAGATTTTTTTTTTAGATTTATCGATAGTTAATTATATATCAACTGGGACTTCCGGGAATGCTAAATTTTACCCAAGGATCACAGCTTTAACAAACTTGTTACAAGACAATAACATTTTGCTAGATGCAAAATATAAGACCTCTAGGTCTAGTAGTTTGAGTGGGAAACATGTAAAAGCTCACCACCTTGGCGCCTCAACGTCACCATTTAGAAAAACTTGTTTATGCCGTTATGACACATGCTCTTAAATTTATGAAAGCTCTTTTGGATTCAGAGAATGATATGTTTTCGATAGTTTGCTAAAATAAGTCTGGTTTGCAATTCTTACTGAAAAACGTGTGACCTCTGGGTGGGGGCCAGAGTTTACCTCAAGGTCATCATTTGAACAATCTTGGTAAAATACCGTATTAAGCTTATGCAACAAGCAAATATGAAAGCGATATATATGAAACCTTCGGGTTTCAGAGAGTAACCCTGTTTATTTTTCCTTATATAAGTCTATGTAAAACATGTTAAACATTTGACCCCTGGTTCTAGATAAATTTCACCCCGGAGTCACCATTGGAACACACGTAGAAGAAATCTGTGACCACCAGAGCGAAGCCAAATTTGACCCTAGTCACAATTTAAACAAACATTTCAGAAAACCCTATGCGCATTCAACACGCAGTATATGAGAACTGAATATCGTGTGGTTTCAGAGAAGAATAGTACGTGTCAATGTTAACCATGTTATACTTAATATTGAGCCATATTTGACCCCAGGGTTACCATTTGAACATATTTCTTATACACCTTTAAGCTTAGTTTACAAATCACATATATATAGTAGTTTCAGGTGTATAAATATGTTAAAGTGTAACCCCCACCCCCACCCAGAGCAGACGCAGGTTTGACACCAGGGTTTCAGCACACTTGGTAGATCATTATTACTTTGTTACGTGCACTATTTGAGAGCTCTATGCTTTGTGGTCCCAGAAAACAAATATTAAAACAAATTTCATTTCTGTTCTATATACGTCCATGCAACAGCAAACTTAAGATACCTGGTGCGCGGTAAATTTTGACATCGGAAATTTGATTTTAACGTCTAATTAACGAGGTCACGTTTAACGAGGTCTAAATACACAAAATTATGTTATAATTAATGCATCTAAATCGTCTTGTTACACGTAATTTAGTGGATATATTTGGTGTTTGAATAATTAATATAACTATTTTGCTAACATACTAATATAAGGATGTCAAACGTGTATTTTAAAATGATCGCGATGAACTAAAAAAAGAGTATGAGAGTGGACCTTTGGAAACGGCCGAACACATATACGAAATATTGCAGTCTTGGTTTGATTGAGACTGTTCATGAACGGTAGTGAAATATGCTAGCTACCATTCACGCCCTCTGGCCCCGGGTTGCGCAGAACTCAATATTCATAAAATCAGTAGTACAAAATTTTAACCATCCCGAATATGGCATGCATATGGCGATGGATTTCTTCCCCATGTCGTACGGCGTACGGTCCCAGTATCTAATAAAATTAAAAGTTTGTTTTAAAACGATCGTGACAAAATTTAAGTTCAGTTATATGTATATACATGTAATCCATATAGAACTACATACTATTTGCAATGAAAATTTAATAAACAAACACTATATTATTAAACAAATCTATTGCATATGATCATTTAATATATATAGAGAATTTAGATTTTAAAAAAGTAATTTACTTTAATTATTTTAGCAACTATAACTACATTTCCTGTTCAACTTTATATCTATTTGAATATTTAAGAGACATTTACTTCCAATGTAAAATTACGACAAATGTTTACACTGTATAGAGTAAAAAATACGCATGTGCAAGGATTAAATGCATGTTACGAGAGTGCTTCAAAAGTTCTGTCACTAGGCATATATCCTTTGAACTGGATATTACACTAAGATAAAGTAATGTATTTATAGTACTACTGGGTTCGCTTTCTTAATTTCCACTACAAAAAAAACCCCGGATATTTATACCCCTGAATTACCTCCCCCTACTACACCTTTTGGATACTGGCATCTCTGAAAATGTCCTTGTTACAAAACGTTGTAAAAAATATTTGAATAATTCTAAGCTTTTAAATTTTCTTGTACGCCATCTGTTGTTATTCGCCCAAAATCCATGAAAAATGATTGTCGAGAATTCGAAAAGGTCTTGCTGCAAACCAGATATGAGTGATTGCATATCCCTTAATTGTAGCAGAAATAACACTGATTTTCTTCATTTTCTTTATGGAAATTTTATAATATCTTTTAAATGTCGTAATTATTCGCATAGTATTAATATGTTTTCATATTTTTTTTACAAATCCTAGTCCTTCAGTGTTTAAATTTCATATTCAATACATTATTGTAGAATTTTGTACAATCTTTAGTGAAAATATTGATCATCCAAAAACGCTATTTCAGAAGACTGCCCTTCCATTTAATGTCCATTTATCATTAAATTAATTTTACACTTTAGCTTAACATGTTAATTTCTAAGACAATGCCTTTTCAACTACCATGCTTAAATTCTGAATCTTGTAATGCACAGATATAACTGGTAATGTATGGGAAATTTCAAAGGTCTCCGACAAGTACTTAAAGAGAAACAGGCATTTCAAAAAGTAACAATTAAAATACCTGAAAAAAATCAGGACGAAAATGCATCAGTATGTAAAAGTGATGTGTATTAAATGTTCCATAACTTTCGTCAAACAAAAGATACAGCATTCATTTTACCATCAATGGAATGGTATTGAAACTTTCTTTTATGTGGTATCAAACATTAACACTCACAACGAGCACATAATTGTTAAAACGCGTTAGTGACAGAACTTATTGAATGACCCTCGTATAGATGCAATTCAATTTAAATGTAATACAACGGTATATCACGGATAAAAAACAAAGAGGAGTTCGGGATCCCCTCATCTATAGTATCAAAAATAAGAGCAGCAGGGGCACAACTTAGTAATTTCACATGCTGGGACCGCATAACTCAAACATGAGTAATTAATGTCGGAGGCAACGTAGTTCCCATTTAGCAAGCACGTGCAGTTGCGCGGAAATTACTCTTTAAAAAAAACTAGTTTAAAGCTTAATACCGGATGACAGAGAAGTAAGTTATTAAGTCGGATATTCATCAAACAATCGTGTTGATATATGAGCCTAAACACGCGAAAACCACCCTTAAGACACAATTTTGACATTTTATATATTTTTAAGTTTATGAAACACAATGATTTTCTCTATAAAAATGTCTTTATTTTATGTTGATAACTTAATTAAAATTGATTTTATCTCAATTTGAAAATTAAAGATTGTACTCGCCATTAATTTTGACATTGACGTCGGCATCTTAGACGCCGTCGTTTATTAAATACCAACAAAAAACATAACAATTATCATTTTCTATAGCATCAACTATTTATATTTAACAAAACACATTCCCTATGATATAATAAGTAAAACACGGAAGTGACGAGAAATTTGAGTAGTAATTAATTGATTACCGGCCGACGTCATAAATTGTTACTTTATGACGTTGTCGTCCAAACGTCCGAAGGGACGTTTTCGCGTGTTGCGGCCCATATCATAGACGAGAATCGCGGTACAAGAGCGAAGACCTAAACAAAAAACAAGTTCTTGTTTTCTACCAAAATGCCAGTGTTTCAAAACGGGTACAACAATTGTATATTCTTACATATTGTCAAACCTCGCAGGAGTCAGCCGCACGCCATAAACACCACTACCCCATGTACAAATTAAAATATCAGAATGACTAACAGGTTCTCACTTTTACTGAAACCAAATTTTGAATTGAATTGAGCTGCTGTAGTTCAATTCAGTTCACTATTCAGTCCAACATATGTGCTAAAATTTGCTCATGTATGTATGCATTAACAGTTTAACATGTTTAATAATATGTTTTATAATAAAATATGATTAAATGTTTAAATATTCAGAATAATTGTCATTTTAAAAAATGACATTTATTCTGAATATTTAATAATTCCGTGTCCTTGTTAGATGCATGTTATGATTAAATGAGTATTAGTTCAGTTTCATTTATTCCAACACCTCCTATATATTTGAACACAAAAAACAAACCCGTTTTGGGGGATTACAGTAGGGTAAGAGTGAACCGAAAACCTGGTTTAAAATCCCAGTGACCATTGTGTCCCTGACAGTTTTAAGCTGGTAGTACTATTGTCAACTCTTATATGTTTGTGAGGTCAATCAATACATTACCTCATATTAATCCTTGTGATTGTTGTTTAATATATCTATTTTTATACGTGTAACATATTCATATTTATTTATCATGTATGATGCTAGGAGTTATTGATGCACAGCATATGTACGTTCCATCCTTTACAACCACATCCACTTTCTGCCATGTACAAGTGATACGCCACTTTTCTTAAAAGCAACGTAAATATATAAAAGTTTCCACAGTGTCGAAATATAATGATACATAACTTCTATATAAATGAGGAGAATTCAAACGTCATGAACAGTGAAAACTTAAAACGGACTGCCATAAGTAATGTGTTCGGTGAAACGCGTGAAGCAGGTTTGACGTACCGTGTTTTCTATCGTTTTGAATTCATTGTTTACTGTGAAGTCCCACTAACTTTTCGTTATTGAAAGCTGTAGTCTGCAATTAGAGTGTGAATTAATTATTAAACTGTTTATTTTTTTAAGTCACGTGTTATTCACCGACTATCTAGTATTAAGAATAAGTATAAAAGTCGAACAAGAAATGCTGCTATCACAGAACCCAAATAACACACAAAAGGGCAAACATGAATGGCAATGTTAACAAAGAATAAAGGCACGTGACGTCACAAACACAAACAGGGTTGACAATAGGGCTACCGCCTTGGAACGGTCAGTGCCAAAAAAGGTCACTGGGGGTTTAAACCAGGTTCTAGAGTGAACCAAACCTCACACTTACCCTACTGTCATCCAAACGGGAGTGTAAATAAAGAAATCCCAACCATGAACTATTCTCTAACCACAAGACAGCATTAATAGGCAATATAAGCAAAACACAAAGATGCTCGTGCATACATAAATACAAAAAAAGATAGCCTAGAAAACCACAAAGAAGGTACTCAATGACTTGGCGGAAGCCAGAGCAATAAGAAAATAAACCACCGAGTTCACGACAAGTCAAGATTGCAGACAAACATCAAACGTCTCCGTCCTTTTGGGATTTAGGTAGACGTCATCATATGGTCCACAGACATTGCACAATTAAAGAGGAAAGCATAGTTGCAAACAGTTAATGGGTCCACCACCAAGCATGCAGTGCGTTGCAAAATGGTAGGGTCATAACCTCTTTTGTAAACCTTTTAACGAGTTTCACAAGATAGTATGAAAGTGATCATGATCAAGGATCTTACGAAGTTTGTAAATCACAAAACATGTATAGATGATTGTCTGAGGAGGTAGTTGTATGGTAGGGATGAGAGGGGACCAGACAATAGATTGCATATACAATGTACTCGGAATACGATTCGCAATCGAGAGAGCGAACACTCTGATTTCACCTGGCCAGATGCTTGCAATCACCACAAAATCAATTTTACATGTACATTTTAAAGCAAATATTACTTTACTCCTGGTCGACAATTACCTATTTATCACATATTCAGTATTATGCAAACATGTTTCGTGCAACAGTATAATGTTCATGGTATCAACTGCATGATTAAAATGTCAGGTTTCTTATTCGCATATTACATTACTAACTTGCGCATTTTGAAGTGATAACTGATATTTGCTATTTTAACTTTACGTATCACCAGGGGAACATTTTAAACAGTACAGTTCTGATTTCAATCTAAGTTGAATTTTCATGCATTGCTTCCTTTCATAGTACTAATTATAATCATGTAACGAGATCATACCGCCATGCAATTGCAAAACAATTTAGCCACGAAAGGCTGTCTTTTTTTAAATGATTACATCTGTACATATTATAATTTACTTCATGCGATAAAAATATCAAAAGACTTAAGTTATCACTTAGGTTATTAATGGGGAATATTCCCTCTTGTATTGTACTATCATTTAATTTTACCTCAAATGATAAAATGATGCATTCACAATGCATTTTTCTATCCTTATACAATTTAAAGATTTCCTTCTATACAATTCACAATGCATATTAATTTTTTCAGATTACTTTCCTGGTGCAGGAACCTTTGTACCTCGGATTTTCTGGTCGTACCCTAGGTTGGTTTTCTCTTGGGCTGCAACTGCTGTCGTTTTTCAGTACAATTAAGGATACATCCTGAGGTGTTTCTAATTTTTAGCTCTACTGGCAATGGGCCAGCAGAGCTTATGGGATGGCGAGTTGTCCGTCGTCCGTCCGTCCGTCGTTCGTCGTCCGCCGTCGTTAACTTTTGTCTTATGAACACTCTATGGCCTTCATTTTCATCCGATCTTTACCAAACTTTAAAAGGTTGTTAATATCAATAAAAGCTCGGATAAGTTCGAAAACCAGCCAGATCGAAATAATTTTACCGGAGTTATGGCCCTTGTTTTGCTGAAAACTGCCATATTAAGCCTTGTGAACACTCTAGCACCTTCATTTATTATTTGATCTTTACCAAACTTGCCCTATTGTCAATCCTTTTTGTGTATGTGATGTCGTTTGCATTTATTATTGCTTTTGCCTTCTTGTTTGTCTGTTTGCGTGTTTGTTTCTGTGTTTTGTGGTAGACTGTCCTCCTTGAATGCTACTTTCCCTGTCCGATCTTTTTATATTTCTTTGCACAGATTGTTAATATCAATGAAATCTCGGATAATTTGAAAACCAGCCAGATCGGGACATTAACTGCGGAGTTATTGCCCTTGATTTAGTTAAAAATGCTATATTTTGCCTCGTTAAGACGATAAGGGCTTCATTGTTCATCCGATCTTTACCAAACTTTATCAGATTGTTAATATCAATGAAAGCTCGGACATGTTTGAAGAAGGATAATAATATCGGACAGGGAAAGCAGCATTCAAGGACGACAGTCAACCACAAAACACAAAAACAAACACACAAACAGACAAACGAAAAGGCAAAAGTAATAAAAAATGCAAACGACATCACAAATGCAAAAGGGTTAAACCATTTATATCGGACCAGTAACAGCGGAGTTATGACCCTTGATTCAGTTCAAAATGCTATATTTTGCCTCGTTAAGACTCTATTTTTTATTAGATTATTAATGACAATAAAAGCTCGGTCAAGTTTGAAAATCAGACAGATCGGACCAATAAAAGCGGAGTTATGGCCCTTGATTAGGTTAAAAATGCTATAATTTGCCTCGTCTTACGATAGGGCCTTCATTTTGATCTGATCTTTGCCAAACTTTACCAGATTTTATGCCTTTCTTTTTTTATAGTGTAATTTTTTTTATTTTTTTTTTATTTTTATTTTTTTTAATTTTTTTTTAGCTCTATGTTGGACCAGTCGGACCAGTAACGGAGGAGTTATGGCTCTTGATTTAGTAAAAAATGCTATATTTTGCCTCGTTAATACGGTAGGGCCTTCATTTTTCATCTAATCTTTACCAAACTTTACCAGAATCTTTAGTTATGACCCTTGATTTAGTTGATAAGGTGTATTTTGCCCAAAATTTTCAAAATAACGTAAATGGCAGTCTCTCGCTCCATTGATGTTATAAGAGCCATGTTAGCCAGTAGAGCGTCCACAGGCCCTCTTGGGCCTCTTGTTTGTTATATATATATATATGTATTTACGTGTATCGTTTCCTAATTTCTCTGTATGTGGACTTTATTGTTAGAGGTTTTTTTTGATGGGATGTACTTTTATTTACGAGGAATTCTTTTCTTCGAGTGTCAAGTTTCGAGTAGAGAAAATCGAGTTTCGAGTAGAGAAATTCGAGTTTCGAGTAGAGAAAATCGAGTTTCGAGTAGAATAAATCGAGTTTCCAGTAGAGAAATTCGAGTTTCGAGTAGAGAAAAACGAGTTTCGAGTAGAGAAATTCGAATTTCGAGTAGAAAAGTTCAAGTTTCGAGTAGAAAAAGTCAAGTTTCGAGTAGAGAAAATCGAGTTTCGAATAGAGAATATCGAGTTTCGAGTGGAGAAAATCGAGTTTCGAGTGGAGAAAATCCGAGTTTCGAGTGAATCGAGTTTCAAGCAGAGAAAAGCAAGTTTTCAGTAGCTTTCGGTAGACAATACCGAGTTTCAAAATTTAGTGCGATCGCCCATTTTGAGGAATTCGGATATATAAGCACAATGATGAAATATCACACATCAAACTCTAATTTTATATTAACGTCTTTACCCGAGCAGAACAAATATATAACTTTTTTAACGCATGTTTTCCTAGTAAAATATTTATGATCTATTTTAAGTTATGTTTGTTATTCAACAGAACCGTTTCTCTATACAGAAGAACTAGTTCAAATTATATAACCCTAAATATCCTTTTTAGGTATTTGACACGTATTCACGCGATGTAAATCATGACGTATAATAGACGTATATATGTTATACGCCATTTGCGAAGAACCAACCAATTACGAATTCCGAAACGGAGGGGCCATTTACGAATATTCTTATTTATTGTATTTTACCAAATAAAAACACATACAAATGCTTGTTTTCGTAATTTTAGTACAAACATGTTTGGTTTTATAAATAAAAAGCTTCTGGAATAAACAGAGTATGTTAAAAATCACAAATCGTGATGTTCGGATTTCAGAATACTGTAGGATCTGAAAAGTCCATGTAGAACGATCTTTTTAACCCTGTTTAATAGTAATGAGGCCGTTGCAATCTTTCCTTTATTATTAATCCAATAATAAGATTTATAGAATGGTATTACCAGAAACTGAAAATAGCCTTAGGTTAGGGTACTTGGAGAAAAGAATCGTCAACGCTACAAAGAGAAGGGACATGCGCAGTGAAGCAGCCTTCACAAAATGGCGTTTTGAGTAGCAGACTCAGATGGGTCTAGCAAATCATCATAAGACGACCAATGGTAGGAAGATGGTAACTGTCCATTGAATATGTGTGGTACAACGACTTGTTTTATGTTGATTTATATGTTTAGAATACTTCCAGGTTATGAAGGTGTGATGAAATTAAATGCGAGGCAGTTGGCTTTGCCGAGTTGGTGGGTGGGGCACCTGTAGTAAATATCTTATAAATTTGCTTTTTTATTATCTGATGTTCAATATTGCTGCATATGATGCTCGCCAAAAAGGAAAAATAACATAATATTGTCGTTTATCACACTGTCACTATATTTGTATCATGCTATCGTCGGAATGTTTGGTAAAGGATTTGTTATTCATCCTTGCCATTTATCATACCAGTACCATAGGGGTCCGGCTCATGTGCTTTGTCGGTAAATACCAGTTGAAATCGAACAAAAGTGTCCTAAATGATTTGGGAAGACATCCGAGTCCAGCACCCATATCAGCCAGGGGCGTAGCTTGGCCTTTTTGACGGCATAGGCCAGCAGTTAAAGTTATTATGCTAGTGGGGTCCGGGGACATGCCCCACCTCACCACCCCCCCCACCACCCCCCGATTTTTTTTATGTTAGAATGCATTATAGGTGCGTGCTAACTTATATTTTAGACTTTAAGAAGGGCAAAGATAACTAAACAAATATATATGAAAATGATATTTTCTTGTTACTACGCCTCCTATACAGCCCCGCCATCCCCCTCCCCCACCCACCCCGATTTTTATTGCATTTTTTAGAATTTTTAATTTTTCTATTTCTGAAAATTAGGCGTAGGCCCGGGCCTACAGGGCCTACGCAGAGCTACGCCAATGTCAGCACCCATATCATAGACTCGGATGTCTTCCCAACTCATGTAGGGCACTTTTGTATTCTATGATATGGGTGCTGGACTCGGATGTCTTCCCAACTCATGTAGGACACTTTTGTTCGATTTCAACTGGTATTTACCGACAAAGCACATGAGCCGGACCCCTATGACCAGTACATGTACTGTACTGAAGTCTGTTCTGACATAAAACCCTGATCATGGCATATCCGATTGAAATTTGTCTCTGAATTTTTATTTATTCATTGGAATCACTGCCAGTGTGTGAAACTTTCTAAAAGATATCCCGTATAATCCCCCAAATATAACTTGTGGTGAACAAATCTGTCTCATTCATTATTTTTCGTGCAACAGACATCAAGTTTCACAAAGAAAATATTTTTAACATGTTTAAGAAAATTCATCAAGTTCTACAGTCAGGTCCAGAGGGGTCCTGCTACACATGCAGAGCTATGTAAAATTAACTGTGTTGTGAAACGGTTGACGTCTTTGTGTGCTTTTTTTACATACAGACTTTTATAGATGCAACCTAGACCGCGTATATAAAAAAGTGTCTAGACGTTCTTCCCCGCGAATAAGCATGAGGTCTCATGCAATCTCAGGTCACGGGTCGTTTCGCACACTTTCCCATTCGCGCATCGTTTATTTCGCACATCGGTAGTTTCGCACATCATTTTGATAGTCGTTTCGCCCACTAAGTCGTTTCGCCCATCATCTATCAGGTATTGTATTTGATTGTGAATTGTGAATGAGTTTTATTAAACTGTGAATAATAAATTAAGGGAGAATCATAATGATATTTTTGTTGTTGTTATTGAATGTTTGTTTATACTGTTATATTATTTACACTAATTATATATTATCTGTCAAAAAAAAGTTAATATTACTCATAACTGTTATCATACCAAGGAATTTTGAGAAAAAACAATGTTAATGCCATTTATCTTTTATATGGCTCGATAAAAAACTGCACCATTTTAGTATATTTTAGAGAATTTAATTTCCTATCGGAATTTAAAATAAAATTTGCTGGTCATCGGAATATTTGTTTCAGTATACTTCCTTTATTGGCCTCAAACCCCTTTGGAAAATAAAAACATTAACATAACGACGTCGACGTTATTTATATTAAAATAATGTATATTGTACATGTCGGTGATATATCAATAAATATTTTTAAATAATCGACTTTCCATAGTATAATAGTGATAGTAACCTGCTAGGCGGAATGTACATGCTATTCAACATAAATTGTTGGTGGGTTGGTAGGGGTTTCCTACATTTAGCTTCGCATGAAGTGAAGCCCAGCACATTATAGTACACATATCGTAATAAGCTTCTCGGAACGAAGCCCCACGTATCTTCAAACAACTTCAAGTTTTACAACATTTTGATAAATAGTTTGGTAACATAGCGAACTGGTGTTGCAAATCCCAAAATAATGTCGAGATCAGCGAGGTACAAAGTGTCCCTCGTGAAGACATATTTTCGCATATTTATATGTTTAAGAAACTAACCGCCAAATAATGGCAAAATTACACTACACAACCGTTTATCAAAACTCTATCCAGGTATTCAGGTCATATAATAATGTATATGTACCAATTAAAGGTATAGGTTTATTCACGGGTTCTTACAATAATTGTGTTATTGAATATGCGTAAATGAAGTATGACTTGGTAACTATTAATTCGGCGGTCCAATTTCGTTGTTTGGTATGGCTGGTTAAAACCATTTATAGTGTGTCTATAGAGTTGGGATTCAAAAATATGTAAGTTGTATATATATATGTCGGTGAAGTACATGAAGAATGTCCGCAAATGAGATTGGGTTTTATTGCTTAAAACATGTTACCAATGTATACATTATTAAACAACGAATAAGCAGCTGAACATTTACAAAAAACTGATATTAATATGCATGATAAAAACAATTTAAGAATTAAATACGTTTGATGCTTTATCCATTAACTTTCAGATATCATCTTGACGTAAGTTGTGGTGTTTTGTTTCAGTAATACAGACATTATCGGAACAAAAATGTGTGCTCGTAAGATAGAATGATGACTGCAATAACCTTAAACATTCAGAACATATTTGGGGATAATAACTGCAAACATCGGATTGCAAGTATGATGTAATTAAATCTTAACTTAATAATATAGAGTTGCGTGACAGATATCATCTGACACAATGATAGGACGCCTTATGAAATACTAAACCATCTGAAATATTTGGGAAATTCCCCTACATCAGTGAAGTAATAAGACTTCACTTATTACTTCACTGCCTACATCTATCTTCCCACCTGCATGTTACTGTATTACGCTACATGTTCAACAATAAACACGCAACTAAGATATATATTCCCTTCAATATAGCAATGAGACAGAAGAACACAGTACAATAGCAAATAATTTGAGGATTTGTGAAAAGTGTGTGTGTTAGTAAATGAGCCGACAGATGATTCTTGACCGAGGTATTTTGCATATGCCAGTTTGGTATTTAAATATTTGCATGTACTTACATAAACATATTGTTTAAAAACATTTTCAAATATAAGAAAGTATGGAAAGCCGTTTGGTTTTTAGCGGGGGTCCCAAACGGTTTTCCATAAAGAAAGACAATTTAACAACACTGCTTAAAATCAAAATAATCATCTTTGACAAAACATGTGTATTACACTTTACCATGGATTATTACCGAAATCACTTTTGAGATTGCCAAACGTGTACGTTTGGAACAAGTTTTGTTCCCCTGCGAGCATACTGGTAATTGTTTAGCCAATGACAGATAGACTCGATACGAAAACCATGCTGTATTACTGCGATACAACAACTTTTGGATTTTTTCTTCAGATGGCGGGAGGTATACAGTACTGGTTCTACCTAGTAAACAATACGGTGATATGCCTCTACCACAAACACATCGACCGTCATATATGGCCTAACATGTGGCAGTGCTAAGATTTACATAAAACACCTTTCAACCAAAACAAAACCAATTAAAAACAAGATATCCGGATAGACGGACGGACGGACAGACAGAGACAGTCAAGTGAATAATTTTTTTGAAACTCAGTTTCCAATGGCCTGAAATATACACAAGATGGCATGATTTGGGATGTTGCAAAAAAATAGCCACTCCTGGCTTACGCCGTTCATCATATATTTGGCCGTACCAATAAAAAATCCATGGGTACGCCCCTGAATATATATATATTCAGGCTTAAAATATATATATATATTTTGGCCTGAATAAAACTGATTATCATTGATAACATTGTAGGATTGTATAATATATTGTAGTGTTGTCTTTTTTTGCGTGTGTTTTTATTAGAGCATATTATATATGTTTTTATTGTTACGTCGGCCAACATATTTTATTCATAATTGAATGAATAAAAATAGGTTGTTTCCGGTTAGTTCCAACGAGGAGGTGTAACTAGGATTTCATTGCTGACGTTTTAAAATTCTTGCGTAATGTTTACAGTACATTTCAACATTTCAAAATATACATTTTTTTTCTCATTTTTTTTTTGTGCGTGTCTCTTTCTTTTAATTTTTTTTTTGGTGCAATTGTGCACATCTTTTCACACATCTTTTTTTATAAATATATTTTGTTGTGTGTTTTCGTGGTGCGTTTGTGCACATCTTTGGACACTTTTTTGTATATATATGTTATGCGCAAAATAAGAATATGGACAATTCCGGAATTGCTCTGCGCAAAGTAAGAATTCTTAAAATGCGCGGCATTATCGGAATTCTCAAAATGCCCGGTTCGATTCCGGAATAGTCCGTGCGCAAAGTAGGAATTGGGACAAAGTAAGAATATGTTCGTTATCGTCAGTGCGCAAGGTAGGAAATGGAACAAAGTAGGAATATTTTCGTTAATCATATTTGCGAGTATACACTTTGATTTTTGTTTGCTTCGTTCAAATAGTCGACATATCAGCAATATATTATTATAAGAAATTCTAAAGTAAAATAGCTATTTAATCCAGAAAATATGATGCATACGTCAGTAGGTAAAGCTAAAACAATTTTATTTTGAAATATACGTACGTATAGTTAAAATCGCTAACCTACTGTGATTTAGTTTGCTAAATGCATTTGACAAAAGAGTATACAAATACCTAAATGTGTGTGTTCATTTTAAGCCGACAACCGTTTTACTTTGAATTGAATTGGATTTTAAGGCGCACCAACACATGAAAGGTTATATGACGCCTAAGATGAATGAAAATGCCAGGCTCATCCTCCACTTACATCAAGATAAAATATGTAGAATGGGCCTAGAACTTTCTTACCTGCAGAGTTGCTGCCATTTATGATGGAGCCACGTTTCCACGTTTGACGCGGTGTCATGACCTTGAATGAGCATGGTAAAAAATGAAAAAATAATATGAATGTGGGGCGGGGGTGGTCCTACCTCTGCATGTGATGGTGTGTTTGCAGTGGTTGTATTCTTAGACCCCGGCAACCTCACGGGGATCCGCGTATTACACGGTGGATGGATGCAAGAATATTCATAATCGCTAAATATTAAATTAATAACTAACTCAGAACACAATAATAACTAACGTTGCGACGTAATAACTAACGTTGCGACGTTGAGTGATGGCGTCAGTAAACTGACTTAAAATGTATTCTAATACACCCCCACTATACAGCCTAGTTTAGAATATCTCGTTATATTGAACGATATATCACTGTAATTTTTGCAACGTTAGGAGAATAAGCAAGGCAATGCAAAAGATTTCAGATGTGTGCGTTAATTTCACATTTTAGGGGTATTAGAATAGAAATAGAACACCGTTTACGGTGAATTATCTATAATATATCACGGTTTGTCGGTCAAATGTAAACAATAATTTACAATTAAACTCCAAACCGTGATATATTAAACGATAATTCACAGTAAACGATGTTCTATTTCTTAAATAAATAGATTAGTTAACTGCCCGAATCGATTATTGCGTAATCCTTCACTCGATGGTAGACGTGTTTTGTTTTTTCACTCACTCTCATACGCTCGTTCGTGAAAAGAACTACACGTCTATACCGCTCTTGAAGGATTTCCCTATAATCCATCCCAGCATTTAAATAATCTCTATATTGATGGTCTAGAATTATAATGTCGTAAGTGAAAAATCATAGTTTTCGGGAAAGTGAAAAAAACGAACTGACAGTAACAACTGTGTGAATTCTCTGAAAAATCTCATATGACATAAGCTGTAGTTTGCTTTCTCATAAAACAAAATATTTGTTATTTCAAAAAAAAAATTGACTTTGTAATCTGAGCAATTGCACTTACGACCTTATGTTATTAAATATTCGGAAAGGAAGATGTTCATAAAAATTTTGTATCTGGCAGTTAGACTTTTTAAAATATGGTCAAAGCGATTACTAAACCACTGTAAGTGCCTTATAAAAGTTTATTAGTTCATGCTACACTGTTGGTCGAAATGTAGAATGCAAATGGGAACATGCGTGTGATGACAACATTGCAATATTATATATTAGAAATTGTTCTATTTTTTAAAGTTAAATCAAACGGATATAAAAAAAAAATGCTCTTATTATTATAAATTTAATTAAATAATAATGGTCTCTTAACATACAAATAGTATTAATTTAATTAAATAGTAATGGTTACGTAACACACAAATAGAGACACGAATTATGTTTCAAATTAATTGTTGTAACAATTATAACATTTAATAACAGAGAACTGGGAGTTGTATTCACTAATGAAAAGAAAACTAATCAATCACGAACAAACACTAACACATGGTCCTATACCCTCTGTAGTCTATAACGTTACATTGTATTTACCGACTATCTTTTAAAAATGTAAAACTATTCAATTCATAACCAGACATTTAATTTGATATGTCTGGCTTTAAATTAGAAGAGCGACGTTAATAATGCATATCTTTTAGTGCATTTTGAAAGCCCCATTGTGAAAAGATCTGGGTGCAAGAGATTGTATTACCATCAAAATAATGACACAGGTTAAATATCCACAAACAACGAGATTATATCATCGTAGCAGTTGTACATTTACATGCACGCTTAACCATAATAAGGTCGTATGTACCAGTTAAGACCCAAATGTTTATAAATATTAAGGTCGTATCTACCACTTACAACCTTGTATGATTATAGCCTTGTAGTTACGACCTTTTTGCGAAATATAGCACATCTGCTACACTGGGAGGAAAATAATCCATCACGAGTTATCCACGTGAGATAGGGAAATCTCACCTCACCCTCGAGATCAGAACTGTAACCAGGAACTCGGCAGAGCCTCGTCCCTGGTTGCCATTCTGACCCCTCGGGTGAGCTTTCCCTATGTTACATATTTGTCTGTGATTTGTATAGGAAATACTGGAAATAGAAAAGCTATAACCAGTGTTTTTGAGATACGGGAAATATCTCCCTCGGGAGAGAAATGTGTTAAATATGTTTAAATATATTTCGAAATATTGCAATATCGTATAACATAACATAATTATATTCAACATTAATATCATTACGTGGCAGGAAATTAACTGTCATAACCTGTCTGACACGGGGTATGAAATAAATCTTAATTTCGGTTTAAAAACCTGCATATTGTAAAATTAAAACATTTAACTTATAATTGTAAACAGGTTATCGATTTTTGTTTCAGTGAAAGATGTTTTATGTATGTTTATATTGTCGAAAATATACATTGTAAAACTGACTAATATAAGCTTCCCCATCGCTTAAAGGAATTAATCCATGACCATGTAATATAATAATAGTTATAAACAGTCCTTTTGTCAATTTATATATGATTGGTATATAATGGACCAAATTAACCAAACTTCACACTGTTAAGAGAGTGTGTGTGTAATGTTGTTCAAAGGTGTGAAGGAGTCCACACGCTGCTCCGGCACGCTTCCTATTACTTGTGGCCCAGAGACATGTTGGTCAATCATATTGTTTAAATGCAGTGAGATACGCCCTTTTATTTAATTAGCCAATCACAATAAAGGAAATAAAAAATGAAATGAAATATATTTGAATCAAATATAATTATTTCGCCATAATTTATTGACTTATACTAACATACTGGAATCGGTGGAAGTTAAATAATTTAATTAGATAGAAGAAATGTTAAATACATTTTATCCTATTAGAAGTTGTGTGCTTTTTTCATACTTAATGACGACAATACATGCGTAGTTTGAAATATTAAATTTATAGTTCGAAATGCTAATTTTTGTTAGTTCGCGGTGTATTCGGTTTTGTTTTTGCTGTGTTTTTTTTTTACATATTTGCAAATTATTATTATTATAATGTTAACCTATAACAACGCTAAAGAATAAAACACAACTATAATAAAGCGAAAAGAAGTTCAACTAATTGTTCAATATACAGGCCTTTTAAACCGAAATTACGGTTTATTTCATACCCCAGCCAACCCCGTTTTCGCTTCTTGGAGAACATTTGGGAAACGAAGGTCTGGCCTAAATTATAACAGATATTTCCACAATAAAAACATATTTCAAAACATGTTTTACTGAAGAAAAAAAAAGGATTACATGTTTAAAACTATCACTTAAATCTAATTTTTAGCTCTACTGGTCAAGGGCCAGCAGAGCTTATGGGATGCTGTGTTGTCCGTCGTCCGTCGTCTGTCTGTCTGTCGTCTGTCGTCTGTCGTCTGTCTGTCGTCTGTCGTCCGTTAACTTTTCTTCAAACGACTTCTCCTCAGAAACCGCTTGGCTAATTTTGACCAAACTTCACGTGGATGATCCTTAGTTAAATGCCTTTTAGATTTGTTAAAATTAGGTCAATGCTACATCCAAGATGGCTGCCATTACCATATATGGTCGAAACCTTAAAAAATCTTCTTCTCCAGAACCGCTATACAGATTTCAACAGTTTTTCTTTTAAAATGATCGCCAACGCCTAGACTATCAAGTTTGTTCAAATAAAGTCCCCGGGGTTAAAAATGGCCGTGCCCCGGGGGTCCAAAATTTGTATATTGAGGTTTTGCATGTTTTTCATATAGACATATAGGAAAAAACTTTAAAAAATCTTCTTCTCTGAAACCACAAGGCACAGAGCTCTCATGTATTACATGTAGCATCAGCTTATGGTCCTCTACTAAGTTTGTTCAAATGGTGACCCTGGGGTCAAATTTGTCCCCGCCCCGGGGGTCACAGTTTTACATAGACTTATATAGGATTTTTTTTTAAAAAATCTTCTTCTCGGAAACTACAAGAGCCAGAGGTTTGATATTTTGCATTTACTATAAGCTTATGGTCCTTTACCAAGTTTGTTCAAATGGTGACCCTCGGGTCACTTTTGGCCCCGCCCCAAGGGTCACATGTTTTACATAGACATGTATAGGGAAAAACTTAAAAAAATCTTCTTCTCTGAAACTGCAAGAGCCAGAGGTTTAATATTTTGCATTTGCTATAAGCTTGTGGTCCTCTATCAAGTTTGTTCAAATGGTGACCCAGGGGTCACATTTGGCCCCACCCCGGGGGTCACAGTTTTACATAGGCTTGTATAGGGAAAAACTGAAAAAAATCTTCTTCTCTGGAACCACATGGCACAGAGCTCTCATGTAATACATGTAGCATCAGCTTATGGTCCTCTACTAAGTTTGTTCAAATGGTGACCCGGGGGTCAAATTTGTCCCCGCCCCGAGGGTCACAGTTTTACATAGACTTATATAGGATTTTTTTTAAAAATCTTCTTCTCGCCAACTACAAGAGTCAGAGGTTTGATATGTTACATTTATTATAAGCTTATGGTCCTTTACCAAGTTTGTTCAAATAGTGACAATAGTGACCCTGGGGTCACATTTGGTCCCGCCCCAAGGGTCACATGTTTTACATAGACATGTATAGGGAAAAACTTAAAAAATCTTCTTCTCTGAAACTGCAAGAGCCAGAGGTTTAATATTTTGGTGTTGCTATAAGCTTATGGTCCTTTACCTATTTTGTTCAAATGGGGACCCTGGGGTCACATCTGGCCCTGCCCCGGGGATTCACAGTTTTACATAAATGCTTGTAGAGGGAAAAACTGAAGAAAAAAAATCTTCTCTGGAACT
The DNA here is from genome assembly GCA_037043455.1 of Cyrtodaria siliqua. Taxonomy (NCBI): domain Eukaryota; kingdom Metazoa; phylum Mollusca; class Bivalvia; order Adapedonta; family Hiatellidae; genus Cyrtodaria; species Cyrtodaria siliqua. Next base: position 29,638 of record JAWPHD010005941.1, read on the forward strand.
GCAAGAGCCAGAGGTTTAATATTTTGCATTTGCTAAAAGCTTATGGTCCTTTACCAAGTTTGTTCAAATGGTGACCCTGGGGTCACATTTGGCCCCGCCCCAAGGGTCACATGTTTTACATAGACATGTATAGGGAAAAACTTAAAAAATCTTCTTCTCTGAAACTGCAAGAGCCAGAGGTTTAATATTTTGCTGTTGCTATAAGCTTATGGTCCTTTACCAATTTTGTTCAAATGGGGACCCTGGGGTCACATCTGGCCCCGCCCTGGGGGTCACAGTTTTACATAAATGCTTGTATAGAGAAAAACTGAAAAAAATCTTCTTCTCTGGAACTGCATGAGCCAGAGGTTTAATATTTTGAATTTGCTGTAAGTTTATGGTCCTTTACCAAGTTTGTTCAAATGGTAACCCTCGGGTCACATGTTTTACATAGACATGTATAGAGATTTTTTTTTTGATTTTTTATTTTTTTTTTGAATTTTTTTTTTTGAATTTTTTTTTTTTGAATTTTTTTTTTTGAATTTTTTTTTTTTTGAAATATCTTCTCTTTTTTTTGATTTTTTTTGCAATTTTTTGCAATTATTTTTTGAATTTTTTTTTTTTTTGCAATTTTGCAATTTTTTTGAAATTTTTTAGCTCTATGTTCGACCAGTCGGACCAGTAACAGAGGTGTTCTTGATTTAGTTAAACATGCTATATGTTGCCTCGTTGATACGGTTGGGCCTTCATTTTTCATCTGATCTTTACCAAACTTTACCAGATTCTTTAGTTATGGCCTTTGATTTAGTTAAAAAGCTGTTTTTTGCCCGAAACTTTCAAAAAAACGTAAATGGCAGTCACTCACTTCATTGATGTTATAAGAGCCATGTTAGCCAGTAGAGCGTCCACAGGCCCTCTTGGGCCTCTTGTTTTTATATCAGATTAACACATGAAAAGGTCACACACGCAATAAGTGGTTTATAAAAAGGACGAACGAGCGTTTTCAATAAAATTCATATTTTTAAAGTTTGCATTATTCTTTCCTTTCTATGATTTTCTTGGTTTCCTCTTTCTAGGTTGTGTGAAGACAATCTAAATATGCCGAGAATTATTTTCATTGTTTTCTCTTCATCGATATCTAAATAATGTTGCAAGTCAAAGTCGCGTTTTAAAACGACAGCAACACGTTGATTATATCTATACCAACTTGTTTTTTTCATAAAAAGCCAATGAAAGAGTGATGATAGAACCGTCTTTCTTAATTATTCCGACATATTAGGTAGTATTACATAGTTTTCTTTGATAAGCAGAAACTTTAACCATACTCACAGCCTGTGTAGGCGAAACGTCATTAAATGGGCAAATAATGTGCTTTTAATAATGTGCATTGTCATGCAACCTCGTTTGAAATAATTAAAAATAGTTCAATTGAATTTTCTTACCACATATTAGGAACCTGGAAAGTATTGTTGAAGTTAGGGACTTCAAATTGTTTTGTAAATAATTAAGTTTATGTTAATCATACGCGATACTTAACTGTAAATTATCTGTTCGTCGCAGATGGGTGAAGCAAAATAAGCATATTAAAATGAAATATAAATAGGTTTAAAATTAGCATCTTCCTATACACATCATAACACAAATTCTTACTTTGCGCAAGATATTCTCAAATTGTGCAGAGACACTTAATGCGTGGTTTATATATTTAACCCCTTGCGCAATTCCGGAATAGTCCTGCGCAATTCCGGAATCGTTGCGCATTTTAAGAATTCTTACTTTGCGCAGAGCAATTCAGGAATCGTCCATATTCTTACTTTGCGTAGAACATATATTTTTTTTTTTCATTCAATATACAGGATAGATGAGAGATATTACATACAGGACAGGTGAGAGATATTACATACGGGACAGATGAGAGATATTACATACGGGATAGATGAGAGATATTACATACAGGACAGATGGGAGATATTACATACGGGACAGATGAGAGATATTACATACAGGACAGATGAGAGATATTACATACAGGACAGATGAGAGATATTACATACGGGACAGATGAGAGATATTACATACGGGACAGATGAGAGCTATTACATACAGGACAGATGAGAGATATTACATACGGGACAGATGAGAGATATTACATACGGGATAGATGAGAGATATTACATACAGGACAGATGAGAGATATTACATATGGGACAGATGAGAGATATTACATACAGGACAGATGAGAGATATTACAAACAGGACAGATGAGAGATATTACATACAGGATATTACATACGGGACAGATGAGAGATATTACATACGGGACAGATGAGAGATATTACATACAGGATAGATGAGAGATATTACATACAGGATAGATGAGAGATATTACATGCAGGACAGATGAGAGATATTACATACAGGACAAATTAGAGATATTACATACAGGTCAGATGAGAGATACTACATACAGAACAGATGAGAGATATTACATACAGGACAAATTAGAGATATTACTTACGGGACAGATGAGAGATATTACATACGGGATAGATGAGAGATATTACATACAGACAGATGAGAGATATTGCATACGGGACAGATGAGAGATATTACATACAGGACAGATGAGAGATATAACATACGGGACAGATGAGAGATATTACATATGGGATAGATGAGAGATATTACATACAGGACAGATGAGAGATATTACATACAGGACAGATGAGAGATATTACATACAGGATATTACATATGGGACAGATGAGAGATATTACAAACAGGACAGATGAGAGATATTACATACAGGATATTACATACAGGACAGATGAGAGATATTACATACAGGACAGATGAGAGATATTACATACGGGACAAATGAGAGATATTACATACGGGGGATAGATGAGAGATATTACATACAGGATAGATGAGAGATATTACATACAGGACAGATGAGATATATTACATACAGGACAAATTAGAGATATTACATACAGGACAGATGAGAGATATTACATACAGGACAGATGAGAGATATTACATACAGGACAGATGAGATATATTACATACAGGACAAATTAGAGATATTACATACAGGACAGATGAGAGATATTACATACAGGATATTACATACGGGACAGATGAGAGATATTACATACAGGACAGATGAGAGATATTACATACGGGACAAATGAGAGATATTACATACGGGGGATAGATGAGAGATATTACATACAGGATAGATGAGAGATATTACATACAGGACAGATGAGATATATTACATACAGGACAAATTAGAGATATTACATACAGGACAGATGAGAGATATTACATACAGGACAGATGAGAGATATTACATACAGGACAGATGAGATATATTACATACAGGACAAATTAGAGATATTACATACAGGACAAATTAGAGATATTACATACAGGACAGATGAGAGATATTACATACAGGACAGATGAGAGATATTACATACAGGACAGATGAGAGATATTACATACGGGGGATAGATGAGAGATATTACATACAGGATAGATGAGAGATATTACATACAGGACAGATGAGAGATATTACATACAGGATAGATGAGAGATATTACATACAGGACAGATGAGAGATATTACATACAGGATAGATGAGAGATATTACATACAGGACAGATGAGAGATATTACATACAGGACAGATGAGATATATTACATACAGGACAAATTAGAGATATTACATACAGGACAGATGAGAGATATTACATACAGGACAGATGAGAGATATTACATACAGGACAGATGAGAGATATTACATACAGGACAATTGAGAGAAATGAACGACAAACAGTATTTATCAGAAAATATATGTGCAAAATATTTAGAAAATAAATGAGTAAACATTTTTCAAAGAAACACGCAGCAAAATCGTTTTATTAAAAATTCGCGCATCCCATTAGTTGTTCTATACAACTTGCATTTGTTCAATCTGAAATATTAAAAGTAAAAACAATACATTGTTATTTAATTATTTGCAAGCATATTTAAAGTAAAAATGATCCTAGATTAATAAGTTGACATGCTAAGTTGAATGCTTGATAAAATCTTCAAGATGTGTCCCTTTAACATGTAATACATCTATATTTTCTCTAGACTTGTATGCTGTTTGATACTGTAGATATATTTGAAATACGGGTAAAGGTAATAGGGAATATAAACAATAAACACAACTGTATTCTAATTATTTGTAATTATTTTTTTACTCAAAGTGAATGACAAACAGTAATTATTAATTTTAAAGTTTATGCTTTTTCCTTCGAGAGGCTTGCATGTAGTCATCATAAATAGAAATGATTGATTTTATAACAAATAAAGATTTAATACTGCAAAAATAATTATTTGATTCATTCAAAGTGTTTTAATGTTTTTTTACATAGAAAACGCAAGTTCATATATTCTTCTAAACACGAAATTCAATAGATCTACTTGATTCATTAAAAATGATTTCTAATCCTAAAATACAATAGTAGAAGTCACTGTTCTAACTCCAATTAAGTATTTGCATCAGTAATTATTCATCACTATATATGTATATATATAAGGTGGGCGAAACGACTACCTATATGATGGGCGAAACGACTATCCGCGAAACAACCGATGTGCGAAACGACCCGTCACCCAATCTCATGTTTTTGGTGCTAATTAAGGTCAGGATTTTTAGTTATTTCATGATTCTTTCAGATGATGAAATAATTTCAAAATATTTTCTACTGATTAAAAAAAATATAAATAAAAATTGTTTACCGCCAGCTCCACATTCATAACAGACGGCGAATATAGCCGGTTACGGGCTATTAGAGACAACCCTGCTAGTAGTGCTTTATTATAAGAATCTTTCATGGATATCCGATGAAGATAGGGAATTCCAACCCTCGGTATACGTGTTTTTATCGGAACCGAGGCTTAAAACACTTATACCGAGGGTTGGAATTCCCAATTTGAACTGAATACACATGATAGATTCTTTTTCTTGCAAATCAGAGCCTTTTTGTACATTGACGCCGCCAGCTACTATCGTTTTGCATGTTTTTCGGTATACCAGATGTTGGCGCGCATGAATTTTATCTCGACCCTAGGGTGAGATGGAAATATCTAGCCCCTGTAAAATGACGGATATCCTTGTCCGGCATGCAAGAAAATCTGATCTATCGAGGACACAAAAATTAGTTGGCAAGCACACTGGCTCCGTGATTTTTTAAACCCTTTTCTAAGAACTGGAACGGGTATAAAATGTGTGCCTGTAGTAATATAACCCTAAACTCAATTACTGCTGTACATACACCTATGCACAAAATTGATTTAATTTGAAATGTCCAACCTTTTAATGTCCCGCAACAAAGTGAAGTGGGCATTTCAAAATCAAATGTTGTGATGCTTGGATTTCCACTTACAAGTCAAAATTTTAAACATGTTTTATAGTAGTATTCTCGATAATGTGCACAATCTTTACTTTTATTCAGGACTTTATTACAGTCCAAGTTCATTGTTAATTCGTTGAAAAGGACGTAAAACACCATACAAAGAAAAAACATTGTTAATTCAATGACTAGAAACATGATAAATTAAATTCTCAGAAATGATAAAACACATATCAGTGATCAAATTTAAAGGCAGAATTTGCTCATTAACACATAAACTGATACAGTTGACGAAGCACTAGGAAGCGTTTCAACTTAGAGAATTACTCTAACAAAATAACAATAAAATTAAACTGCACACACTATGTGAAATAAATATTTGTGTACTCATTAAGCTGTACATGACTTCTGGTGCATTTTAGGCTCATCTTTTTATTGTGTATTTCGATTTTTTCGATTTTTTATTTTTTGAGCCTTCGTTTGAAAAGTTTACTCATGTGAGTAAATGAGTATTGCACGCTGCGCGCCTGGCATATTCTGACTTACATTTTTAGCCACTTGCTATAAAAAAGCAGGTGCAAAGGTTTTCTACTTGCTGTTTTAATTAAGGTACTTGCATTAATATAATTTGAAACCTTGTTTCATTTTAGAAGGATTGCTATACCTGTAAATAATGACAATTTCACATTCAGCTAGATGCAGGAATGTAATAATGTATAATTATACTTACTTATATCCACCTATTTAACCAAGTTAGATAAATATGTTCAGTGAATACATGTAGACTGAGACCTAGTAAGGTAGTTTTCTTTTATTACTTGAACAATTTATCAAGTACTAATGTTTCCTACTTGTAATCTGCAAATTTAGCAAGTAAATAAGTTTTAAATTTGAACCCTGCATATTCTAGTAGGTAAAGGTATACAAATGAGGCTACATTACACAAATGTGGCGTCAACACAAAATATGTGCAGTTAAGCAGTCTATGCAACAACAAAACATGGCGATATTAGTCTGATATTGCACAGACCTAATAACAAATTTATTAATATGTCTGTGGATATCGGTGCAGAAATAATAGTAAGTTACAAGAAATAGCACTGTTAGTGAGAAATACCCCCAAAGTCACATTTGACCTCTAAGTATGACCTTGACCTTGGAGCCACGTACCTAGATTTTGTGTGCGACACATTGTTTGGTTGTGGTGAGCATTTGTGCCAAGTTATTTGAAAATCCGTCCATGAATGACCGGACACAATTTGACTTTTGACCTCCAAGTGATCACTTGTGCCAAGTTATTTAAAAATCCCTGCAGGGGTTGTGACATTACAGTCCGGATACGAAATTGCGTACCTGTTTTTGACCTAATAACTTCAAGTGTGACCTTGACCTTTGAGGTACCAACCTGGGTTTTGCGCGCGACACATTGTCTTGTTATAATGGTGATCACTTGTACCAAGTTATTTAAAAATCCCTGCAGGGGTTGTGACGTTACGGTCCGGACACAAATTTGCCTACTTGTTTTTGACCTATGAACTTCAAGTGTGACCTTGACCTTTGATGTACGGATCTGGGTTTTGCGCGCGACACATCGTCTTGTTATGGTGATCACTTGTGCCAAGTTAATTAAAAATCCATGCAGTGGGTTTTGAAGGTACAGTCCGGACACGAACTGAGGAATGACGGATGGACGGTACGATTACTATATGCCCCCGAAACCTTTAATGCTTTCCTTCCAGATAAGCAATCTCTAACAGGGTCTTTGTATCATGTCAGTGTGTGTGGTAGTATCTTACTTGAGCAAGGTACTCTGAAAGTGTGCCAGCCTTCGGTGTGAAAGTATGCCAGCCTTCGGAGGGGATGTGTCGGTCCTGTGTGCAAGCAGAACAATGTGCAGCCAATACTCGTTGCTTCTGTGTCAGCTTGATTCACGTCCGTAAACATTCCCCGGAAGAGTGGTTGCTCATACAGTGCTCCAGATAAGATGCATATATATATTTATTGTATACTTAGTTTCATATTGTCCCGTTTAGTTTGCATTGAGCTAAGTGTGCAATATTCTACGATATTGCACACATTGATATTGCACCGGAACTTTTGCTCGTGCTTGCTAAGAGCCACGAAATAGAAATAAGGAACTACTTTCAAATAAAAATAACGGAATCCTTGGTATAGTGTCAACAAAAATATACGTTGTTTTTTTCCAACCTTTTATGGCAGAAATTGATAAAATAATTGAAATGGTCACTCACCCACTGTTTTTAACGTTATCGAATGGTAAACAAACTTTAGAAAATCGCTTGATGTTTTTAATGACGTCATCCGACGTCGTTTTCGCGCAAAATAATCATCCACACAAAATGAAACTGAATGACAAGATGGGAATTCCATCAAAAGCTATATAAATAACACAAATACAACGAAAAGTAATAGTCATACAATTAACATTGATCGAAAACAATATGAAAGTATGCAATAAAAAGGTTATTGAATTTGTATGGCTAAATATTACTTGGAACTCGTTGTTTTGGCGCAGGACTCGTCGTCCTTTGCCAAAACAACTCGTTCCAAGTAATATTTAGCCATACAAATCTAATAACCTATGATATAATCGCCGATAAATATGGAGAACCGAATACCCACGTACACACAACTTAATAGCTTAGAAAAGTAGAGTGCGCCCGGCCATTCTCAGTGGATGCTTATTGAAGTTTGAGGTACTGAATGACAGTCAAGTGCAGAATTTTACTTACGTTTCGTTCGAATGTCAAGGTTCAGAGATCATTGTAAGGGTTCGAACACTGCCATGGTCGAAAACTTTTTTTACAGAGTATACCTTTTACAAAACTTGTTTATAAAACTTGTTTACAAAAATACGCATAAGTTTGTAATTTGTAAATGTAAATACGTAAAAAAAAAAGCAGCATGCATACATTGTGCTGAAAGCTTATCTGGAGCACTGCATATAAACTCTGAAGACATCACCAAATATCTGCTTAAATAACAATAACTGGATTTTAATTGACTGAACCCTGAATTATACCACACCATAAACTCACCAAAGAAAATTGATAAACTTGGAAATATGGAACCAGATTACAGATGACAGCAAGCTATTTCGAGAGAAAAACATTAAACATGTCAGAGGGAACATGACTAGATCGGCATGATATTCTTTTCTTTGGTGAGTTTTATGTATGCATGTGTGGTATATAAGGCTTAAATTAGTTGTTTATTCAGGCATTGCGTGATGTCTTCAGAAACCTGCATATGGAGTTGTGCCACATACTCTACCTACTTTATAAAGGGGATTCTAGCTCTGCAGTGCTCCAGATAGACTGCGCATCCATGTAAATTATGTGATATTTCAGAGTCTTCATTTTATTTTAATTCACTCCATACCATATACGGACGTAATTTTCCAGGTACGCTATTTCTTTTGAAACGATGCGTATCTTGGTAGCTTATTTTTGCCAATCAGAGTTTTTGTGGTGCACAGCATACTTTTCAGGAGACAGCTTTACTGATTGCATGAAACCGCGTCACCAATTATTTACAGTTTTCTCTCTTTGGTTCTGTTTCTCATTTTTTCCCTGTAATATTGGTACGGGTTCACTGAGCATTTACCGCCAATTTATTATGCAAAACAATAGTAAATTTGCCGATGTTTTTTGGCGTGGACTGCAAGCGATGAGAACAATTAAAAAAAGAGAGACCAGCTAATTGTTCGTACCATTTTAATGGACATTATTTCCAATCGCGGGAAGTGTCTGAAAACCAAAAATTACACCCAGGTATAGGTTGGCTAGTAGTAGCTGACCCCTAAAATCACACATACATGTGCAGTCAATGTTTATGAGCGTTAGGGATCTATATTTACATTATTGTTAGCACATTTTTCCGACAGTCACTTGCACTTTTAGTCATATTAAACTATAGCAGCAAGGACAAGATTTAAAGCTATGCTTAAGGGTTCAAATAAGAATGCAAAACCGTAAAACACTTTGCAAGAAAGTAATTTGGTTGCAGGCTGACGGGCATTCAAAGAATAACACTTTTCATTGCTGTATGTATCATGTGACATGGTCCATTGTGAGAGGTAATTTTCAGTACAAAACAGACTAAAAACTAAGCAGAACCAGTAATTTTTAACTGATCTACAAATAGACAGACTATAATAAATATATTGAATAAAACTGCATCTTTATATGTTAATAGCTGTACTGATAAAAGATCAGCAGAGCTTATGCCATGGTGCGGCGTCCGAGTCATCCGTCTGTCAAATTTTTTTGTAGCGTCTTTTTCTTAAAAACTATAAAAAATATTGATATGGAACTGTTTTTAAAACGAGTCGAAAATTATTTTGATTCGACATTAAACATGTCTGCATAGAGTTTATATATCAAATATTTGTAGCGAATACTCCTCTGAAAATTCACAGGAATGTTGCTCTTGATGTCTAGTTGATCTTACCAAAATTTCAGGTCGGCCGGAAATTCAAGAGGGCCGCCACGTCTAAAAATAGATTTTTAAAAACAAGTTTATAGAGACTACTTCTTGAAAACTGTATATAATATTGATATGGGACTTTTTCTAAAATGATCAGCATGACATGATGTTGATCCTTGTCAAAATTTATTTGGATTTGACATTAAACATGGCCACCAGTGGCCATCTTTGTTTGTTTACATAAGAGTTATATAGTAGAAACGTGTAGCGACTACTCCTCTGAAACTACTTGACGGATTTTCATGAAACTTCACAGGAATGTTGCTCTTGATGTCTAATTGATCCCAGCAAAATTTAGGTCGGCCGGAAATTCAACACGGCCCCTTCGCTAAAAATTATTTTTTTTAAAAACAAGGTTTTAGCGACTACTTCTTGAAAACTATAAGTGATATTGATATGGGACTTTTTCTAAACTGATCAGCTTGGCATGATGTTGGTCCTTGTCGAAGATTATTTTGATTCGACCGACATTAAACATGGCTGCTAGTGGCCATCTTTGTTACTACTCTGAAACTACTTGACAGATTTTTATAAAACTTCACAGAAATGCTGATATAGCTATCAAAACCTATCAGTATAGCTTGAAAATCATTGACCTCTTGTTTAATAATAACAATTTAATAATTGAATTTTAACCCACAATGGCTTGCATCCAGAAATAACATAAAGTATATTTGTGTTTTACAACAATACTGTTAACAACTATGACAAATTAGTTTGGCTTTAAATTGCATTTTTTTTAATGCTATTTTCAGTATACCCATGCGCGCAGTTTGCTAATACAAATTGTCACAGTGTCGGTGCCCAGACTCGAGCATTAACATCTTTTCCAGGCTGTGATGAATGGCCATGATATACATATGGATTTTTGAAGATGACATGTACTGGTAAGTAGATGCTCACAAATAACTAGCACTCCTTTCTATTTGGTTTCAGAACTAGAACATTTTTACCTCAAATTCAACTTGTTTTACTTACGGTGTGGTAACCGGAGGCCCTGGGTTCACCATACTCCATGGTGCCACTGAGTTCCGTCGGTGTGTTCTTGGGCAAGACACTTTCCCTTAGCCTCGTCCGTCGGATGGGGACGTAAACCGATCTATCCTTCGAGCATGTTAAAGAACCATAGGAATCTATTCGATAATAAGAGTAGGGCAGGTTCCCGGATTCCTATGTATCCTTCCCCTCTCTCTGGGGCGGCTCTAAATAACTATACTGTGTTGATGAGCCGTTAAACAACATTCAATTACGGTGTGGTTCAGATTATGGACTAATGAGCAAGTATATAATGCATTAGCTGGTTCTTATGCATTGCATGATGTCTCATTATGTCTGTCCAGCAATCTTGTCTTTACTGATATTTTACTAACAGAGTCTTGTAAAAATAATGGGGTTTAGGTCCAACCTTTGTCTTACTAAAACATAAAATATTACTGATTTGATTATTGTCTACTTTTTATATGTCTGCCTGTCTGTAAACAATTGCTCATTCCGGACAGTAACTCTGAAACTATAACACCCACAATCATGAACTGTACATTGCCCTTAGTAAGAGGAGGAACCCTTTTTTTTGGGGAGTCAAAGGTCCAGGTCGCCATGACCTTATATGGAAATATGCATTCTTGACGATAACTCCGAAACAATAACACCCACTCTCATGAAACTTAATAGGCAAATTTCGTCTAGCGGCTTGGGCATTGGTGTCCCTAAGCAGCTCTTTCTCAGAAACCACTTGGCCAATTTTACTCAAATTTCCCATGGATACTCCTGAGTTTTTTTATCTGATATTTAAAGGGACACATGGCAATCTTGAGTTTTATTCAAATATTAAAATGTGCTCCTCGATTTAGTTATCCTGCGTCATTTTGACTTTAAAACTGCTTGCATATAATTAAAAAAACAACTGTGATTTCAATTTTCTTCACTATTTTACTGAATTTTCAAATGTATTATTGGTGCAATATTGTAAAGAGTTAGTAAAATGTAAAAACAATTTGCTTTGAACTTTATAATTCTAACAATTAATATTAATGACTGAACAAATACAAGTTAAGAGAAAAACTAAAGGGACACTGTGAGTTTTTAAAAAAATCAAGATTTTTAAACAATTTTATGCACTTGTCATCTCAGCAAACAGCAAACTCGATTGTTTTTATGTTTTTAAGGGTGGCATATAGTAATCGCACTGTCTGTCCGTTTGTCTGTACACTCGTGTCCGCTTCATAACTCTGACAATAATGGATGGATTTTCAAATAACTTCGCACAATTGCTCACCACAACAAGACGATGTGTCGCGAACAAAATCCAGGTCCGTGGCTCAAAGGTCAAGGTCACACTTAGAGATCAAAAGTCAAAATCAGTTCGTCTGTACACTCGTGTCCGCTTCATAACTCTGACAATAATGGATGGATTTTCAAATAACTTCGCACAATTGCTCACCACAACAAGACGACGTGTCACGCACAAAATCCAGGTCCTTGGCTCCAAGGTCAAGGTCACACTTAGAGATCAAAGTTCAAAATCCGTTCGTCTATACAATCGTCTCCGCTTCATAACTCGGACAATAATCAACGGATTTTCAAGTAACTTCGCACAATTGCTCACTACAAGACGTCGTGTCGCGACAAATATATATATATATTTATTTTTTTATTTATTTTTTTTCTATTTATTTTTATTTTTATTTTATTTTTAAATTTTTTTAAATTTTATTTTATTTGATTTTTATTGTTTGTTTGATTTTTTTTTTTAAATATTTTTAAATATATCTGTTGGTTTCATATTGCTCCAAGGTCAAGGTCACACTTACAGGTCACTTCGGGGGCATTTGTCACTTACTGTGACATTTCTTGTTAGTTACTAAAATGTTTACAAACTTTCATTTAAGCATCATTGACCTTTTTATTAGATCACCTGAGCCGAAGGCTATATTGGGATCACTCTTCGTCCGTCGTTGTTAACTTTTCTTCAAACAACTTCTCCTCAGAAACCGCTTGACTAATTTTGACCAAACTTCCCACTCGAAAAAAAATCAAAAACAAAACTTCTGGTACGTAAAATATTGAGTATGAAATTTGTAGGCTGTGTCCCGTTTCTTCCATGTACGGCGAATTTATTGTCGTACCTTATTTTTTTCCAAATCTAACAGCAGTGTTATACCTATTGATGAAGTTTTTTTTTTGTATTTAATATAAATAAAAGATGTAGGCTATTTAAAACATAGATTATAATCAAAATTATGGCCTCAAAATAATTCCCCCTTTCCTGTAAAATCGCGCTAAAATTCCCCCACCCAAGGGTGTGGGTCGCAGTCCCCCAAAACAGAGTGACGGCCCTGCCAGCTCTCATGGCTTGCGGAACGTCGGTGGTTCTACCCAGGTAACCAACCGCCTGGTTGGAGGGGCATCTGGGGTCTTCCTCCACCAATGGAAGCTGGAAAGTCGACATATGACCTTAGCTGTTGGTGCGACTATAAAATTCCAATTCAGTTCAATTCAATTTTTCTACATCCATATTTCAAATAATTATTTGAACAATTGAAAACAAATTCTGTTTGCAAATTTATAAAAATTACTAAATGTTGATTATGTTAAAACCTGTGAGATTTTCAAACTCCAATTTTTTTATATTTTTATTTAATTTATATATGAAGCATGTTTAAAGTTAAAAACGATACTTGATTAATAAATTGAGATGCTAATTATAATTGATAAATACTTCAAGATTTCCATGTCTCTTTAACATACTTTGACGGGAAATATAAATTCACAGAATTGTTGATTATATTAAACACATGCAATAGTAAAATTATAACTAAAAATTTTTTGAAGACACTATATTTTATTACATTTTATTTAATTACAAGATGATTTTAACTTCAGAACAATACTGGAATAATAAAATGAATGGATGTGCTAATTGTAATGCTTGATTAAGTTTAATATAAGTATGAGGAAAGTACCGCCGGTATTAAAGATTACATAATTTTGAAATGTTCAAAAAACAGTATATTTCTGAATTTAAATAATGATTATAAATACTATCTTGAAATTTTCAAATGCAAATCAGTTATTTTATTCACTCAGTTCATACATATACCTGAAAATATTGAAAAATGGGATTAGAGACATAACGTTAATAATTATGCATTTTACTTGTTTTAGTGTAATTAATAGACCTATAAGAAATACTCTCTGTTTGTTTGTTTGTTACACAGTTTGATCAGACAGGATCCTATACTGTGATACATCCTGTTTGATATATGTAAGGTGTCAATTATGTGATTGCTGGGGTGTTAATTATTTAATGACCCCCAATAAACAGCCATATAGTGTCCCACTTCCTTTGTGGATATATTGGATTAAAGGTTTTATGGTTCTCTAAAAAAGTGGGTCATGTAATACTTAGTTAATGACTTCTCCTACACTGTTTTGACTGCCAGCAATTTATAAATTGATTAAATCTGGTTAGACTTAAATTTGGGCATGATAAAAGCCAGTCAAGTATCATTTAAACCACATTCAAACGTTTATTAGTTTTGGTGAATTTTAATTTAATTTTCATAGTATTGATTTGAGGCTCCAGTAATATATTTTATTTAAGTGTTCATATGCTAAAGAGGCACAAGGTAATCTTGATTTTTTAAAGACTAAAAGCATCCCAATAGTTCTTCTACATTACTTGCATTTTTGCAAATTATGTTAATTAATATTTGAATTGTTTAAATCAAATTGTATTTGCCTTCTAATTGTTGATTATATTACAACAATACTATATTTAAAGCTAACAGAGGTGTCCGCAACATGCCAGTTTGTCCGCGGACGTATTTGACCACACGTAAGTGTCGAATATGCCCGCAACAAGCGAATATCTTCGCGGTAAATTTATGGGGAGTCACAAACAATTTTTTTATATTGATCTGTAAATGTCGAAAGGTAGATTAGAGAGGAGATTTTGCTTACTAGTTTGTTAATTAACAAAATAAAATAGTCTTGTAGCAGAGTCGCTGACATTTCCTTTGTATGTGCACAGTTGTAAATCATTTAATTGAAAATAAAACTCGTCAGTATGACTTGTGTACTCTAACTACCAGTTATCAGAAGTTAAGAGTATGGCAGACTGGTGAAATGAACATGCTACAAAACAAATAGAGTATGGTCTCATCTCATTGGTTGATTTAAACACATTGATGGGCTGCGGCCATCTCGATGATTAAATCAGCCAAATCGATACACATAGAAGCAATTGATATATCATAAATAATGATTTAACTAATTGACATAAACCATTGTTAACAGTAATTTATGTTGATATAAAGAAAACAGATCTGAATAAAGATGAAGAATGAAAAACTGATAAATAAAGAAAAGAATAAAATGAATGAAAAAATAATAATGTGGAATTCTATAAAATAAAAAAAAGCAGCGCACAACATAATTCAGTGGTACCGTATATATAGGCGTTGAGCGATTTAACATGAGAGAACTGGTGAAATAGCTGAGTGGTAGATTTTTAGATCACCTGAGGTCACATGGATGAATGCTTATTAGATTTGTTAAAATTAGGTCATCGCAACATCCTTAAAAAGTCTTCTTCTCTAAAACCACAAGGCACAGAGCTCTCATGTATTACATGTAGCATCAGCTTATGGTCCTCTACTAAGTTTGTTCAAATGGTGACCCTGGGGTTAAATTTGGCCCCACTCTGGGGCCACAGGTTTACATAAACTTATATAAGAAAAAAGTAAATCTTCTTCTCTGAAACTGAATGAGCCAGAGGTTTAATATTTTGCATTACTATAAGATTATGGTCCTTTACCAAGTTTGTTCAAATGGTGACCCTGGGGTCACATTTGGCCCCGCTCCGGGGGTCACATGTGTATAGGGAAAACTTAAAAAATCTTCTTCTCTGAAACTGCTTGAGCCAGATGTTTAATATTTTGCATTTGCTATAAGCTAATGGTCCTCTACCAAGTTTGTTCAAATGGTGACACTGGTGTCAAATTTGGTCCAGCCCCGGGATCACAGTTTTACATAGACTTATATAGGAAAAAAATCAAAAATCTTCTTCTCTAAAACTACAAGAGCCAGAGTTTAATATTTTGCATTTACTATAAGATTATGGCCCTTTACCAAGTTTGTTTAAATGGTGACCCTGGGTCACATTTGGCCTGCCCTGGGGGTCACAGTTTTACAGAGACTTGTATAGGGAAAAACTTAAAAAAATCTCTTAAACTGCAAGAGCCAGAGGTTTAATATTTTGCATTTGCTCTAAGCTTATGGTCCTCCACCAAGTTTGTTCAAATGGTGACCCTAGGGGCACATATTTTACATAGACTGGTATAGGAAAAAACTTAAAAAATCTCCTTCTCTGAAACCACAAGGCACACAGCTCTCATATATTACACATAGCCCTGGGGTCACATTTGGCCATGTCCCAGGGGTTACACTCTACCACCTTCATTTTGCATTTGATCTTTACCAAACTGTGTCGGTGTCTTTATATCAATGTTTTTAACACAACAGAGGCCACATTTCTTGAACGATCTTAACCAAACTTGCACAGATTGTATATGACCATGAGATTTGGAAGAAGTTTGATAATGGGCGAGTACTCAGGATCCTCTTGTTTGAATTATTCCCCTTTGGAAAAAAGTTTAACCCGAAACTTAACCTTGCCTTTTACAACTGATTGTGGCTAATAATTATCAAAGTTCTAGGTTTACAACAACGAAAGCGGTGCTCTTGTTTATGATAGAGTTTTAACAAATGATATAAAATTAACCCATGAAGGTTTGCATTCAGAAATAACATGCTGTTGAGTTTTAATCTCAAACCAAATGCATGAAATGTATACGTGTGTTTTTACAAAAATACTATAAACAACTATTACAAATCAGTTTGCTGAAAGTTATTGCTTTTTAACTGATATTTTCAGTATACCACTGCGGACAGTTTGTTTATACGGTGTGTTGCAGTGTCGGTGCCCAGACTCGGGCATCAGCATCTTTTCCAGCCTTCAATGAAATGGCAGTGGTATACATATGGATTTTTGAGATGACATGTAAGTTGATACTGATGTAACTAGAAATTACTCTAAACCAAAACCTATTTTGATTACAGATCACACATACATCATGTTCAAAATCCCTAGAAAATTCGGTGGATCATATTTTCAACACTTTGTCCGCCAGTCCTTTCACCAGTCCCTCTGTCTCTCTTTTATTGCCCATAGCATAATTTGGAAATACTAATGGGACTGGAATGAAACTTCACGCAATAATAGAGGGCAATGAGTGGGAAGTGTAAGAACCATAACTCTTCATTCAAATTAGAGTTATTGCCCATTAGAATGTTATACTTATAATTTTTGTCTGGAGCTGTCGACATCTTTGCATATCTGATGACAGTGCGCATTATGAGCATGATGAAGTTTGCAACATCACAAGTAAATGAATTTCAATGAATGAAGGCATTGAAACGTTGATATTTAGAAAAGTTCTTAATTGTTTCATTTGGTTAAAAGTTTGCCATGTAACAATTCTGGTCTGCCTGGAGAGAAAACAAATGTTGCTGTCTAAACATTAATTATTTATTGAATAGCAAACTGTGTATTAATATTAATTCTAACACTACCTCTGCAGTCTTTCATATACACAAAGAAGAGAGACAGCTGCATATTATTCTATGATAAAATACAGCTCTTCCATTAATTCCCTGCGTATATTTCATCCGTTGGAAGCGCCACGTTACATGACGCCACTTGGTAAATATATGTCACGAAGACAAACTCAACAGTAATTTTAATGAAATTTTACAAAATACTTGCCATGCTCCCAAACCGTGCACACCCCCGATATAAACCCATCATATGCATCAGTACATATAACATTATTAAGCATCTTGAACAAGCTGAGAATGTTTGACGTCATATAGCGCAAACTATATGACGTAAGTAATGACGTAATTGTTTGTCACTTGACTAATAGTGCATACGGGGGCGCCCAGTGAAACAGCCTGTAAACGTAGCAGCCTGATTACCTTGACCTCCGAGATAATTTATAGTACCCCAATAAAAGTGTAAACAATGGGGTTATTGTTGTGTTAGAATCGAAATAATAAATAGGTACCTGTATTTTATCGGTGAATAAAATACAGTTAGTCGTTCGGATGCGAGTAATTAAATCACTCGTGCTAACGCACTCGTTATTTAATTACTACGCATCCGAACTCTTAACTGTATTTTATTCACTGATAAAACACAGGTACCTATTTATTATTTCTTAAGTAAACAAAATAAATATATATATTTGGCTGAGAGTTGATGGCATGCTCCTGTAATCCTATCAGAGTGAATATGTCGATCGGACATCCGCACTAAGCCCGGCATCAATATGGGCTGCCCGGGGGAGCCCAGGCATGTCCAGTATATAAGGAGGTAAGTATCGGTTTGCGCTCCTGACTAGGCACCTGATAGTAGCCAGTCCAATAAAACTTTTTTTATATATATAAATATATTTTTTTAATAACCATCTTTTCTATTTGCAGATTCATGTTCTCAAGGTCTTCGTGGAAAAAAATATTCCAAGCCCGGTAGGACTGTCTTACCAACTTTCAGTGCTGTAACCTGAGGTTAGTATATGTATAAAATCTCAGCCTTCTTTTTTTTTTTAAATTTCACTAAAGGTGATATGATATGGTTGTCATTTTATGACCCAGCCTTATTTATAGGCAAACAATTTGCAAGTTATGAGGTTGTGTTAAACCAACTATTGTTTTCAAGTAATTGCTTTCTAAGTACTTTTTATGCACCATTTAAACAAGTTAGAGGAGATGACATACATATATAGCATTAGGCTTGTCCATCCCATCTGTACTTACATATATGTACATACATCCCGGTTTTGTGTCTGAGCCATAGCTCAACCATTGAATGGATAATAAAGATATTGGACAAAAAAAGGATTAAAAAGCAACATTTTTGTATTAAGTCACTGGTTATTGAGAAATAGGTTGCCAGTGTGGGGATAAAAATGTGTGGTGTAAATGCATTGCTGCCTGTATTCTATTAGATTAATTTTGGTTTAATCTACCACCATAGATTATGTGTTTTGATCAAGGTCTATTCTAATGAAATGGTGTATTTGGCAATGATAAACAACTCTAGTAAAATAGTTTGATGAACCAGTATAATAAAATAGTCACTGACATTTATAAACCAGTCTAGTAGAACAGTCACTGACATGGATGAACCAGTCCAGTAGAATAAATTAACTGACATGGATGAACCAGCCCAGCAGAATAATTTAACTGACATGGATGAACCAGTCCAGTAGAATAGTCACTGACATGTATAAACCAGTCTAGTAGAATAATGTTACTGACATGGATGAACCAGTCCAGTAGAATAATCACTGACATGTATAAACCAGTCTAGTAGAACAGTCACTGACATGGATGAACCAGTCCAGTAGAATAAATTAACTGACATGGATGAACCAGCTCAGCAGAATAATTTTACTGACATGGATGAACCAGTCCAGTAGAATAGTCACTGACATGTAACAACCAGTCTAGTAGAACAGTCACTGACATGGACGAACCAGTCCAGTAGAATAGTCACTGACATGTATAAACCAGTCTAGTAGAACGGTCACTGACATGGATGAACCAGTCTAGTAGAACAGTCACTGACATGTATGAACCAGTCCAGTAGAATAGTCACTGACATGTATAAACCGGTCTAGTAGAATAATGTTACTGACATGGATGAACCAGTCCAATAGAATAGTAACTGACATGTACAAACCAGTCTAGTAGAACAGTCACTGACATGTATGAACCGGTCCAGTAGAATAAGCACTGCCATGTTTAAACCAGTCTAGTAGAACAGTCACTGACATGGATGAACCAGCCCAGCAGAATAATTTAACTGACATGGATGAACCAGTCCAGTAGAATAATTTAACTGACATGGATGAACTTGTCCAGTAGAACAGTCACTGACATGGATGAACCAGTCCAGTAGAATAGTCACTGACATGTATAAACCAGTCTAGTAGAACAGTCACTGACATGGATGAACCAGTCCAGTAGAATACTTACTGACATGTATAAACCAGTCCAGTAGAATAGTCACTGACATGTATAAACCAGTTTAGTAGAACAGTCACTGACATGGATGTACTAGTCCAGTAGAATAGTTACTGACATGTATAAACCGGTCTAGTAGAATAATGTTACTGACATGGATGAACCAGTCCAATAGAATAGTCACTGACATGTATAAACCAGTCTAGTAGAACAGTCACTGACATGGATGAACCAGTCCAGTAGAATAGTCACTGACATGTATAAACCAGTCTAGTAAAATAATGTTAAGAAATGGATGAAACAGTCCAGTAGAATAGTCACTGACATGTTAGAACCAGTCTTGTTAAATAGTGTAACTCGTGGATGAACCAATCTATAATTATAGTGTAAGTGTCATGGATGAACCAATCTAGCATAATGTAAAAAGGCCCCTAACCATTTTTTATAGCAATTCTTATAGTAGATGTGATTCTATTTTCTTCTTCTTATTTGCAGCTGGCAGTAGAGGTTGCTATGATACAGCAAGGCATATCTCGGGTACAAGCGGCATTCACCATGTGGATGAAACACTAAATCTAAATGCCAACCGGACTTAAACGTGTAGTGTAGTCATTTTCGGACAGTATCGAAATATCACTGCCAGGTAGCACACCTGGAACATCATCATATATATACTATTTAATTGACAATACAAGCACAGGCTTATAGTACAACAAATAGTAATGTTTCTAGTTTTATATTGTGTATGAACAAAACAAATTGCTGATTTTGGTCATAGTTTAAGTTACTTATTTGTTTAATATGAAGATAATGTTTCTAAATTAATTTGGGCAGAGGCAGAACAACACAGCTTTTCTTTTCTGCATATGTATAGTATTTGTCTTTCTTTGCAAATTCAAGTTCAAACAAATGACATTTTTGAAGCTATTGACTTTATTGTACTTTATTGTAATTGTATTTGAAGTTGAATTATATTAATTCATACTGTTTCAGGTTATGACTTGATTACTGTTATGCCATCAGTATGTTCCTGGGATGGTAAATAATTTGAGAACAACAATCTACACTTTTTTCAATTAATTTACATACAAATATTTTAGCAGAGTAAAAAATATAATTGAATTATTTTTATAAAAACAAACATAAAACATTAAAAGGCAATTCTGTGGGCCTTGGTTAATAAAAAATCCTGCTTAAGGAAACGTATTTTTACAAACTCTACAAGCAAATTTTCAATAGTTATATTGCCGATATTTGTATTGTTTGGGTGTTTGTTAACTATTTATCATGCTTACTATCATGAAAGAAGTATTTGAGTGAGATTTTTGTAACCATTAGTAATATTTACGACACATTCAAGTCCTTTTCATTTGCAGTAGCATCAGAATGTTCATATGTGTGGGGTTCAGGGTCAACTGAATATTTTCCATTTTTGATAAACTTTTTTCATATAATTTGTTTTATTTTTAAAATCTTGGATTTTTTAAAAACTTATAGTGTCATTATTTTTTCATAACTTCCATAATGGATATCAATGTTAATATTTATTTAAAAAGCTCGGAGCAAATCCAGTTCGCATGTAACTAATTGCTATACTCCCGTAGGAACGTATTATGTTGTGACATTTACCGTTTGTCGGTCTGTTTGTTCGTCTGAATGTCTGTTAATTTTTTGCAAGGTATAAGGTCTACAACAATGAAAAACATCTTCAGCATGATCCAAAAAAAACCACATCTTATAAAGGACCATAACTCCCTGAATTATACTGTTTGAATTATTTCCCTTTGAAAAAAAGTGTAACCTGGAACTCAACTTATAATTTACCAATGATTGTAATTGTGGCTAATAACTTTCAAAGCATTAGATCTGCTTGTTATTGCACTTATAATTTATTTAATTTTTACATATGATTCCACTGTTTTTAATTTATTTATTACCTCTTGCAGAAAACAAATATAAAAGAAAAACTCAAAATTGTATTTAAAGGGACACCAGGCAATCTTGAATTTTTAAAAACTAGCGGCATTCCAATATTATATTTAAACCTATAGTAGAATAAGAAGAGAAAGTTGAAAATTTCATTTAATTATATGCAAGCAGGTGTAAAGTTAAAATATTACTGGATTAATAAAGCGAGATGCAAATTTTAATGCTTGATAAAAATTTCAAAATTGCTGTATGTCTTTTTAATTATATGCAAGCATGTGATACTGCATAAAAAAACAAGGTGCTAATGCTAATAAATATTCAAGATTGGCAGTTGTCCCTCTTTAATAAACAATAAAGGCTACTTTTCTATGTCAATTGCTATTTCATGACTATAAAATTTCCGGATGGACACTTTGGGAGCCAGAACATACTCTGTCCTCACTCCCCTCTCTATTGCATATAATTTATGAATTACATCATGTACATGTAACATTAATTTTATCTCAGCCAACCCCATAAAAAGCAAATACATAAAATTGTTATGAAGTATCTGTTTTATATTTATGTATATTTAATAGATTTTAATTATATGTTCAATAGATGATATCTTGTTATATATATATATATATATATATATACAGGTATTTATTTTGACTTTGGAGGGGTAGGCAGAGGGGTAGAATCCCCCCAAATTCATGTTCATTTTATCATTTTTTGTTCATGTTCATTAAAGGTCTTCATCATGATCCCTGCATTGTTTCAGGTGCTATCTCGCTCACATCAAAAGAGCAGTGGCAGAAAAACAATAACGTGGCTCCAACGTAAATGGAGTTTCTACGATAGAATTTGCAGCAACTCTGCAGTTCAGGGTGAGAAGGTTCTAGGCCCATTTTCCATATTTTATCTCAATGTACATGGAAGATGAGCCTGGCATGTTCATGCCTTTTAGGCCCCATATAACCTTTTCATGTGTTGGTGCGCCTTAAAACCCCAATTCAATTCAATTGACTAGCTCATTTAACTTGGGCCCCGTGTGGTTCCCGGGGCCCCCGTTTGGTCACGGGGCAAAGAAGAGGGCCACTGCAGATCCCTTTGGAGGGGTAGGCAGAGGGGTAGAATCCCCCCAAATTCATGTTCATTTTATCATTTTTTGTTCATGTTCATTAAAGGTCTTCATCATGATCCCTGCATTGTTTCAGGTGCTATCTTACTCGCATCAAAAGAGCAGTGACAGAAAAACAATAAACATGGCTCCAGCATAAATGGAGTTTCTACGATAGAATTTGTAGCAACTATGCAGTTCAGGGTGAGAAGGTTCTAGGCCCATTTTCCATATTTTATCTCGATGTACATGGAAGATGAGCCTGGCATGTTCATGCCTGTTAGGCGCCATATAACCTTTTCATGTGTTGGTGTGCCTTAAAACCCCAATTCAATTCATTTAACTTGTATCTTGCTTCGACTCTGTGCACAGCAGTAGTTATCAAGTTGACATATACATCTGTAATATCATATCCATATTGCAATGCAAATTACAATTTTATAGATAAAATAAATAACCCTGTCAATTTATATTATAAATTGTCTTGTTTGTTAATCCCCAGCAGTTAATATCTTGGCATGTTCAAAGGCTAGGCACACATGATTGCATTACAGTGTTTGAATGTTAAATAAATCTTTATTTTGTTTAAATTACGGCATCCCTTTAGTTTTTCAACTTGACTTGCATATTTGCAAATCATTCCAATATTTCAATAGTTCAAAGCAAATTGTTTCGGCATTTTAATAGATGTTGATCATATTGAACCAATAATATATTTAGACCTATGGTAAAATAACAAAGAAATAATTTACAAATCCCAAGTGTTTTTACCTAGATTTAGATATATGCAAGCAGGTTTAAACTCAAAATAATACTGGATTACTAAACTGAGGTGCATTATTAATACTTAATAAAAACTTCAAAAATTGTCCTCTGTCCCTTTTTGAATGTGGTAATTATAGATACAAAAACATCCCGAGCAGTGTTTGTGGTCGTTATTCTGTTTTTGAGCAAAAGTATATGTTAGTTTTGATAAACCCAGTTATCTAAGTTAAATGGTAAAAAAACAGGATAAGCGATCAATTTACCTATGTTTATGGCCATTACTATGTTTTCGAGCAAAAATGTAGGTTAGTTTCGATGAACCGAGTGAAAGCATAGGTTAGTTAAGCTAGTTATCAAACGTAATGGTGGAAAACTAGGATAATCAATCAATTGACCTATGTTTATGGCCATTACCCGTCTGTAGAATTTTCGATGTCAGAATCGGAATTTCGAAGATATCTGTGGAAATATATCGAAAATCGCATGAAATGTTCGGAAAAAATGTCAGAATTTGGAAATACACATATTTTTTCGCAATATCTTTAGGACTTCGCAATATTTTCCGCGGACATTACAATAATTTTCATTCGGAATGTGCTTCAATGTGACATAGTCATTTTTTGATTCTGAAAAGAACATGAAGAACTTTTAATTTTTTAGCACTGGTAATTTTTTAGCACAATTATTTTTTTTGAATGAAACATTTGCAGTGACATTGATGTATTTCGTAATGCGTATACACCAATATGAATTTTAACATTTTATTTAATGTGAAATTGACTCTGATTCGTGACAGGTAATTTTAACTTAGAAATTGTTATGCAATGTGTGCTCTACTCTAACAAAATATATTTTATTTCATCGAGAAGTGAGAAAACTATATATTTTCTCGAATGCGAATCTACGACTCATTTTTAGCTCTACTGGCCGAAGGCCAGCAGAGCTTATGGGATGGCGAGTTGTCCGTCGTCCGTCCGTCTGTCCGTCGTCCGTCGTCTGTTGTTAACTTTTGTCTTGTGACAACTCTCGGGCCTTTATTTTTCATCCGATCTTTACCAAACTTTAACAGGTTGTTAATATCAATGAAAGCTCGGACAAGTTCGAAAACCAGCCAGATCGGAATAATTTCACCGGAGTTATGGCCCTTGTTTTGCTGAAAAATGCCATATTAAGCCTTGTGAGCACTCTAGCACCTTCATTTATTATTTGAACTTTACCAAACTTGCACAGATTTTTAATAGCAATGAAAGATTGGACAAGTACGAAAACCAGCCAAATCGGATCAGTAACACCGGAGTTATGGCCCTTGTTTTTTCTGAAAAATGCTATTTTCTGCCTTGTGAACGCTCTAGCACCTTCATTTATTATTTGATCGTTACCAAACTTGCACATATTGTTAATACTAATTATAGCTTGGGCAAGTTCTAAAATTAGCTGAATTGGTTCAGTAACACTAGAGTTATGGCCCTTGTTTTTTCTGAAAAATGCCATTTTCTGCCTTGTGAACACTCTAGCACCTTCATTTATTATTTAATCTTTACCAAACTTGCACAGATTGTTAATATCAATGAAAGCTCGAACAAGTTCGAAAATCCGCTAAATCGGATCAGTAACACCGTAGTTATGGCCCTTGTTTTTTCTGAAAAATGCTATTTTCCGCCTTGTGAACACTCTAGGGCCTTCAATATTAATCGGATCTTTACTTAACTTTGCCAGTGTCTTTATATCAATGAAAGCTCAAACAAGTTCGAAAATCGGCAAGATTGAAATAATTTAACAGGAGTTATGGCCCTTGTTTTGCTGAAAAATGCCATATTAAGCCTTGTGAACACTCTAGCACCTTCATTTATTATTTGATCTTTACCAAACTTGCAAAGATTGTTAATATCAATGAAAGCTCGGACAAGTTCGAAAACCAGCTAGATCGGACCATTAACAGCAGAGTAATTGCCCTTGATTTAGTTAAAAATGCTATATTTTGCCTCGTTAAGACGATAGGGGCTTCATTGTTCATCCGATCTTTACCAAACTTTATCAGATTGTTAATATCAATGAAAGCTCGGACAAGTTCGAAAACCAGCCAGATTGGACCAGTATCGGCTGAGTTATGGCCTTTGATTTAGTTAAAAATGCTCAATGTTGCCTCGTTAAGCGATAGGGCCTTCATCTTTCACTCGATCTTTACCAAACTTTACCAGATTGTTACTATCAATGAAAGCTCGGACATGTTCGAAAACCAGCCAGATCGGACCAGTATCGGCGGAGTTATGGCTCTTGATTTAGTTCAAAATGCTATATTTTGCCTCGTTAAGACAATAGGGCCTTCATTTTTCATCCTATCTTTACCAAACTTTACCACATTGTTAATGTCATTGAAAGCTCGAACAAGTTCGAAAACCAGCCATATCGGACCAGTAACAGCGCGGAGTTATGGCCCTTGATTTAATTAAAAATGCTATATTTTGCCTCGTTAAGACGATAGGGGCTTCATTGTTCATCCGATATTTACCAAATTTTATCAGATTGTTAATATCAATGAAAGCTCGGACGAGTATGTAAACCATTCATATTGGACTAGTAACAGCAGAGTTATGGCCCTTGATTTAGTTCAAAATGCTATATTTTGCCTCGTTAAGACGATAGGGGCTTCATTGTTCATCCGATCTTTACCAAACTTTACCAGATTGTTAATATCAATGAAAGCTCGGATAAGTTCGAAAACCAGTCAGATCGGACTAGTAACAGTGGAGTTATGGCCCTTGATTTAGTTAAAAAATGCTATATTTTGCCTCGTTGAGAAGATAGGACCTTCATTTTTCGTCAGATCTTTATCAAACTTTACCAGATTGTTACTATCAATGAAAGCTCCGACAAGTTTGAAAACCAGCCAGATTGGACAATTTACACCGGAGTTATGGCCCTTGATTTCATTTTCTGAAATATGCTATATTTTGGCCTCATTAAGAAGAAAGGGCCTTCATTTGGCCAAATTTCATTGAAATTTTTCAGGGATGATCAGTACCAAGCCTAGTTGTACATATCGTCACTGTGTTCCAGTTGAATGATTTTGGCGGAGTTATGTCTCTTTAAAGGTTTTAATAAACAAACTTTGTCCTGACTAGTTTTCCTGAACCCCTGTCCGGATTTAAACAAAACTTTTTAGGGATGATCAGTTCCAGGTCTAGTTGTGCAAATCTTTGCCGTGTTCCGGTTGAATGATTTTTGGCAGAGTTATGGCCCTTTAAAGGTTTTAATACACAAACTTTGTCTGGACTATTCTCCTGAACGTCTCCCCACATTTCAACGAAACTTTACAGGGATGATCAGCACCAAGCTTAGTTGTGCATATCATCGTCGCATTCCGGTTAACAGATTTTTGGTGGAGTTATGGCCCTTTAAAGGTTTTTGATACACAAACATTTTCCGGGCTAGTTTTCCTGAACCCCTGGCTGGATTTTAACGAAACTTGACAAGGATGATCAGTATCAAGCCTAGTTGTGCATATCATCGCCATATTCGGGTTGAATTATTTTTGTCAGAGTTATGGCCCTTTAAATGTTTTAATAGAGAAACGTCCAGATTAGTCTGTTCTGAACTCTTTGCTGGATTTCAACGTATCTTGATGGGGATGATCAGTACCAAGCCTAGTTGCACCTATCATTGCCGTGTTCTGGTTGAATGAATTTTGGCAGAGTTATGGCCCCTTAAAAGGTTTAATACACTAACTTTGTACAGACTAGTTCTCCTGAACCTCTGGCTGGATTTCAATGAAACTTGTCAGGGACAATCAGTACCAAGCCTAGTTGCCTATATCATCACCATGTTCTGGTTGAACGATGTTTGAAAGAGTTATGGCCCCTTGTGCATAAACTTTATCTTTAGCCAGTAGAGCGTCCACAGGCCCTCTTGGGCCTCTTGTTTTAGTTGTTGTTTCCAGTCCAATGATATAACTTTTATAGCAACTGGTAGTTTTGCAAAAAATGACCATCTGACATTTTTCACTAAATGACAACAATTCTGAAATACTTGACCTGAGTTTTAAAATCTATAGCTCATTTTCTTAGTTAGACTAGGTACAGTCAAATGATAAATATTAAACTGTTATTTTCTAAACAAATTAAAAAAAAATCTTTTTGACAATGATTGATAAAAACCCCCCACTATTTCAATGTTAAGCATAAAATAAATTGTTTTACGTAATTTGTAGCACATTTTAGGCCATATATGACGGTCAATTTTTTTTGTGATAGTTGGATATTTTCTTTTTAATACATAGAAATTCTACACTATAACGGTTTTTAATACTATAATGTACTATAATATAAAAACCCCTGATTATGCTATATGCAAATAAGCACTACAATTGTTTTTAATTAGTTCATGTCCGTCTAAAAAAATTGAATATATTGTAAGTGCTTATTTGCAGTAAGCATTTAAAAAATCTTACTCCCAGATAGTACTAAATTATATTCATGATTCATTTTTAGTTTAAACTTATTTATTTTACATGGATTTAACGGAAGCTCTATGAACTTATTTGAATCACTGTCTTCCTGGGTAGAACCAGTACTAAGCAAATGCAGTTAAAGTGTCTTGCTCAGAGAAACAACGCATATGACGCAATGGTGGGGATCGAACCCATGACTTATCGATGATGGGTCCAACTCTATACCACAGTGCTCCACTTTTACACTTTTAACCCATTGATCATGAATACTTGAGATTAGCTAATTAATACAGACATCCAACACTCGTACTAATGAATTTATGATATCCATATGCTAATATCTTATTCTGAACACATCTGCTGATTGTAAATTAAGACTTTATAGGCTGGCTGTGTCACAGTTAGTCATGTGACTTTCATTAGCCAATGAAACTGGTGCTTCTATATTCAAACATAAACGCAGTGTGTTTATGCAAAAAGATCTGTCGTATTTATTTGGAACAATAATAAATGATTACGAAATATATTGTTTTATAAGTGACTTGGGAGTGATACATTAACTTATAAAACAAGGATATGCATGTACATTATTCATGCAGGATACCATTAAAGTAAGTATTATTATACCACCGCTTCGTAGAAGTGGGTCGAAGCTTTGTCGCGTCTTATTATTTAACAGATAATAGTGAAATGGTTGCATATTTGCTTCTAATTTTTGGTATGATGTGAAAACGGGTTACATTCCACTAATTATACAGGCTTCATTAAGTTACACTCCACTAATTTTTACACAAGATTTCACAAAGTTTTTAATTATTTGTCCTGTTATTTAACAGATAGTGGTTGCATATGTTCTTTTTCATCTTTTATGACGTGAAAATATGTAATAACCTCTGAAGTTATGCACTACTAATTTTAAGACCTCATAAGGTTAAACTCCACTATTTTACGTTGTGTCACGTCTCATCCCGTTGCATTATTTAACAAATAGTGGTTGCATGGTTGCATATTTGCTTTTCCTTTTTGCTCTTTGTGAAAATACATTATGAGAACCACATAAGGTTACATTCCACTAATTATACAGATTTCATAAGGTTACACTCAACTAATTTTTACATATGATTCCACTGTTTAATTATTTCTCCTGTTATTTTACAGAATGGTTTCATATTTTCTTTTTCTTTTTTTATGATTTGAAATACATAATAAAATCTTCATAAAGTCACACACTATTAATTTTAAGACTTCATAAGGTTACACTCCACTAATTTATGCCGCGTCATGTCACCTTTTATTATTTAACAGATAATAGTTATATGGTTGTTTTCATTTTTGTTATGATGTGAAAATACATTTTGAAAACCACATGTGACATTCCACTAATTACAAGACTTCATAAGGTTACACTCCACTATTTTTTACATAAGATTCCATTTAGTTCTTAATTATTTGTCCTGTTATTTAACAGATAATGGCTGCATATGTTTTTTTTCTTTTTTTATGATGTGAAAATACGTAATAATAACCTGATAAAGTTATACAATACTAATCTTAAGACCTCATAAGGTTACACTCCACGAATTTACGTTGTGTCGCATCATTTCCCGCTGCATTATTTAATAAAATAATGGTTGCACGGTTGCATATTTGCTTTTCCTTTTTGGTATTTTGTGAAAATACATTATGAAAGCCACATAAGGTTACATTGCACTAATTATACAGACTTCATACGGTTACACTCCACTAATTTTTACACAATTTCACTAAGTTTTTTAATTATTTGTTCATATTTTTTATGATTTGAACATACATAATGAACACTTCATAAAGTTACACACTATGAATTTTAATACCTTATAAGGTTACACTCCACTAATTTATGTCGCGTCCCATCCTTTCGCGTCCCATTGTATTATTTAGCAGATAAAGGTTGTATATTTGCCGTTCTATTTTGGTATGATGTGACATACTTAATGAAAACCGTACACGGTTACACTCTACAAATTACATAATTATAAGACTTCATAAGCTTACATTCCACTAACTTTTACTTCAGACTTACATATTTTAATTATTCGTTGCATATGATCAGATAATTGTTGCATATTTTCTTTTCCTTTTTCTTATTTAATATGTGAGAGTCCACATATTTTTTAATTACTTGTAATTGAGACTCTGCTCAGAACAACCTTCAGAGTATTCCCATACATCCATATCAAGGAAATTATACCTATTCTGACTGGACACCAATGCGGTAGTATTAATAACCTCATAATATATATAATATTATAAACCCAAACAGGTATTCTAATATACATAAAACAGTGTAAATTGCATTTATTCAGTACTGTACTGTATTTACAGTTCACTGTACACATTCAACAAAAACAAGTTGTTTAGATAACTATTTGAATGTAAATTGTACAACAAAATTTGAGTTAATTTTGTGTAAATGGCGATAATGCATATAAGTGATGAAACGAGGCAGACCATTTCAGACACAAACACGTTCGCCTATTGGAGAAAACGTTACTTCAAAACTGGCAGCTACATATCAGTACCAATGGATAAAATACATTATATACATTTGCAGCAGGCCATATGAACCTCTTTTAAATACACGTATGTATGATTAATATAAGTAATAGATATTCTTCTGCAGAAATTTGAAAGCAAACTATTTACCGAAGAAAATCAGATTATCTGAAATTTCAAATTATTCTGGAAATCGAGCATCAATTGGAAAAAAAAAATCCGCAACAGAATTGCAATATTTTTCGAAGAAATGCCCATGTCCAAATATTTTCAAAAAAAAATACCGATGTCCGAATGCTTGCCGAAGCAAATGCCGATGTCCGAATATTTTCCAAAGGAAATGCCAGACGTCCATTATGGCGGCAAATGTTTTCCAGAGAAAATGCTTTTGTCCGAGTTTTAGCCGAACTATTGCCGATGTCCAAATGTTTTCCGAAGAAACACATTTTTGGACAATTTTTGTCCAAAGATATCGGAAAGCCGAAGACTTTATTATCAGACTTTATTATTATTAGACTTTATTATCAGAAAGCCGAAGACTTTCCAAGGAAAATGAATTTATCCGTGGAATTTTTTTATTATTTATTTTCGAAGTCCGACTTATTTTTTTTGTCCATTACTCCAAAGATTGGAATTATGAATTTATTCCGCAGACTTAATTCGGAATAACGTGGAAATTATAGAGATGGGTATCCTAGGTCTTCAAGCAAAATTATAGTTTTTATAAGTTTCGATAAACCAAGCCAAATTAGTTATCAATGTAACAGTCGAGCAACTAGGATAATGATCAATATGGCCGTTATCCTATGTTTTCGAGCAAAATAATATGTTGGTTTCAATAAACATAATCTATCTGTTCATGCCCAGGCAAACGCAGTAGTCTTGAATATTTATAAGTTAAAATGTTAAAACTATATGGTTACACGGTATATGGCTGTCTAGGTTGTTCCTACGAGATCACTGGTTGGCCATGATAATTTCCAAGGCTAATTTCTGGCCTCCGGTGACGGTGATGTGGAATAAGTGCAATTTGATATCAATTTGACTTTTAGATACGGTGTGGTATTATTTCTCTGATGAAGATTTGAACAAACATTCTTTTTCACAACATTAGGTACTTATTTATTCTGTTTATGAGGTTGACGAACTTGATGCGACATCTTGTCCCTGTTTAGAAAATATCACGGAGAACGTAAATTTGAGATGTCCCTGTTGATATTTTAATCGGCTTATAAACAGCATGTAATGCAAACACATGAGACTACATATATTACTTTTTTTTATATAAACAAATGATATGGTAAATAAACAGTTTAAATAATCATAATATATCGATCATTATGACATAATATAACCACGAGGAGAAACCAAAACAAAGAATTTGCGGAAAAAACGCAGGTTAGGAAACTGCATATTTCTCCCGTTTTTTTGTGTTTTTCCGATCTAATATATAAATGTTCATGGTACTTAGTTTGAATACCGTTATTTTTTATAAATTTAACACTTATAACCCGAGAAAAACGTTATTTGAAAATTATTCGTAAATGGCCCCTCCAATTACGAATTCGCAAATGGCGTGTCGATAATTCGGAATTATCGAGTATTCGTAATTGGCGTGCTACATATATACTGAAAGAAAAAGAAACACATAATCATAAAAAATTGCCTATACTACACTATTATATACACCTAATTCTACGTAATATTCCAGATACATCTCAACGTGTTTTGTACAAAAGGGGCTACCACTAATTACAGAAAGGACAACTCTGTCATGTAGTAGATATTTTAATCAAAGTATACTTTGTTACACGAAATTCATAAATGTTGAAGTTTCGCTTGAAAAAGTCAAGCCATTTTAGTATTGCGTTTAATGTTAAGAGACTGCAACATTTAAAGCCACATTTGCTCATCTGTTTGAGCCAAATGCGCATTCTGACGATAATGACACTTTAAAGGGGTAACCATTGGTGTGTTCAGTGCTGTTTACACCTTCTGTCTAAAAGAACAGGCCTAATGTCGCCCTGTACCATTCGATTAGCAGTAACATATTAAACATTCAATATATATAGCGGAAATACCCATTATGCGTTTCTTTTTCCTTTCAGTATATAACGTGTAATTGACATTGAACGTACTTACAGTTTTTGTTGTTTAGTTTCAAATGTTCATTGACTTTTTTTTTATTTCAATGATTAATGTATTATTAAATAAAGCAATCAATAGATCTGCAGTAAATTTAATCATGCTACTTTAACCCCCTTGATTTCTATAAGTTAACCGTGTGCACTCATGCATTTAGGGTGCCAGGAGTGGGGGGTGTGTGTGAGTGTGGGGGCATTTAGCATTTAGAATGTTTACATTGCACATGTGTAAAAAACGTGTGACAGGCCCGTAGCCAGCCTGAAATTTAACTGAGGCCAATCCCTTACTGTGGAGGTCCTGTGGCACGCACCCTCGCCCACAAAACTCCGGATCATTTGTTATTATTATTTTTACATGCAATTTCTTGCGTTTTAGGGCATATATTTAAGACAAGCTTTCAGTTTTAAGATATTTGTTATCAATACTATATTATTTATCGATATTGAGGTTGTTTATATGTAAAGTACATAAGTCACAGGTAGCTGTATCAGGAACGGGTACTAAACAAAAATAGTTCTAGATCGGGATCTATATAAAATTAAAACAAAATGAACATGTTATTTGTTGAAAACAATCATTATCCTACTATCTCCTTTGCTCTGGTTATAAATTACTATGTAATATTCTGGAACAAAGGGGTAAATACGTCCGCCGACTAGGAGCGTAACATTATCCCAGAGTGCAGAGTATTGTAGTTATAGTCTATACTCTACAATACTCTGGTATAATTTGTCAGGAAAACTTTTAATTTTATATCTATATTCGTTCCCAACACTGATACAGCTACCGGTGTACATATTATGTACTTTCCCCCAACTGTACAGATGCAGTGCCTCGGTGTTTGTTTTTTCATAAAATGCAATGCCTCGGTGTGTCTCAGCGTAGCTAGTGACACCAAATCCACTTAGGACATGCTTATCTCCATTTAGAGCATGCAAAGTGTACTGTTACAAAGATTTAGATATGCCAAACTTCAAAGAAAACCCCCGCATAGAACAATCGCCTACGTATAGATGATTATTGTGCAGAGAGAGAGAAAGAGAGAGAGAGAGAGAGAGAGAGAGAGAGAGAGAGAGAGAGATGTATACTTAATTTAATAGTTGGGATGTTTTGAAATCTGTTTACAAAATATTTAAATCTAGTCACAAGATGACATTATCGATTTTGAGTCGACGTGTTGACGTTCTCGAGTTTCGAGAAAATCGAGTTTCGAGTAGAGAAAGTCGAGTTTTGAGTAGAGAAAATCGAGTATCGAGTAGAGAAAGTCGAGTTTCGAGTAGAGGAAATCGAGTTCCGAGTTGACATTATTGAGTTTTGAGTAGAGAGAATTGAGTCTCGAGTAGAGAAAATTGAGTCTCGAGTAGAGAAAATCTAGTCTCGAGTAGAGAAAATCGAGTTTTGAGAAAACAAATCATTGTAAGAATGGTGAGGAATACGGTAATTGTATATTAAAATGTATGTGTAGAATACATTAAGTCATTAGTATTTTAACAGTGAAAGAAGTAAAGTCAATAATAATTTAAAGGGACAAACTTCAATATTGATTTTTTTCAATCTCGCGGCGTGCCGTTATGTTTTTTTCATACAACAAAAACAGCAACATGCACTATATTGTGTCACCTGCGTAGCGCATACACTTTAGGATCACTTTGTCTTGCATACCGGATAAGGCTATCCACGTTTTACATGTAGGATGGAAGTCTTTTCTTGCATACCGGACAAGGATATCCGTCATTTTACCGGGGCTAGATATTTCCATCTCACCCTAGGGTCGAGATAAAATTCACGCGCTCAAACATCCGGTATGTAGGAAAACATGCAAAACGTTAGTAGCTGGCGGCGTCAACGCACAACATGTCTCTGATATGCAAGAAAAAGAATCTATCATGGGTATTCGGTTCAGATAGGGAATTCCAACCCTCGGTATAAGTGTTTTAATCGGAACCTCGGCAGAGCCTCGGTTCCGATAAAAACACTTATACCTCGGGCTGGAATTCCCTATCTTCAACGGATACCCATGATAAATACTTATAATCTTTATGGTAAAGATAAAAAATCACGCGCGCAACAACATCCGGTTCATCACATTGAGCAGGTGTGTCGCGTGCAGAAATCATGTCAGTGCCTCAAAGGTCAAGGTCACAGTTGTAGGGCAAAAGGTAAAACAATCGTGAAAAAAGTCATGTCTCAGCCATTACTTGGCAACTACTGAAGTGAGTTGCGTCAAACTTCACACAACTGTACATCACAATGAGAAAGTGTGTCGCGTGCAAGAATAATGTCAGTGCCTCAAAGGTCAAGGTCACACAGTTGGAGGTCAAAGGTAAAACAAATCGTAAAAACAATTCATGTCTCAACCATTACTTCGACACTACTGAAGGGAGTTTCGTCAAAGTTCACACAAATGTTCATCACATTGAGTAGGTGTGTTGCGCACAAGAATCATGTCAATGCCTCAAAGGTCAAGATCACAGTTGGAGTTCAAAAATCATTTTTTCATGTCAGCCATTAGTCCAAAACTACTGAAGGGAATTGCATCAAATTTCACACAAATGTTCATTACAATGAGAAGGCGTGTCATGTGAAAGAATCATGTCAGTGCCTTACAGGTCAAGGTCACAGTTAGGCAGATGGTTTGCAGTAGAGGCATCTAACTCGATATTGTCTACTCGAAACTTACGGAAGAGTACGGAAGCGTATTCGTGCCTCGTCTTGTTGGGTTATATTGAATTTCCCCTTTTAATCTATCTCGAGTTGTTACGATATATGTCTATATATCGATATATTTGTGTCGACAAAACACGTTGTAATTCAATAAATGCAAAATAAATACGTTGAAATGGTTCTTTATTTTACAATAAATCGTTTTTAATGAACTTGACATTTTTTTCTTTTCTGTATATCGCGTTGAAACAAAACAAATAAAAATATATCAATATAAAGGTACTCGACGTAATGAGTATTATGTGTATTACACGAGATATTTATGTGATATACTCGAGATCATTATTTCAAGTTATGTACATTTTGTCGCTAATGTGACATAAATATGTCGGTTTAAAATCTAAAAAACGGTAAAACAAATCGAGTTAACGTCATATTATAATTAAATTAAATTTGCGCCGAAATGATTAGCCCCGGTCATCCGGCCTGCTTCTTATTTCTTTGCTACGCTTTGTTGTTCGTGCCAGCCAAACATGTAAGATGTATATGTCTTACTTGCAGATATGAGTTTTGGCAGATTAGGCCGATTAAAGTACTCACTAGCGATTAGCCAACTGTAATCGCCGTTTTTTTACGCAAATAAATGTCAACATTTGTATAACGTTAAGTTATAAATAAAGCTGCATGAGGATTTGGTGGGGGTGGGGGTAAAACATGTTTTCACTTTGAATAGGGTCCTAGGCATTCAAGCTAAAATTCATGAAATTCAACCACAGACAGTCTTGGGTTGCAAGGGGCTTCACCCGGACTCTCTAACAAATGATAAACTGCCCATAGGAATCCCATCTCACTCCTGACTTTCACTGGACCTTAACAACTGGGCAGACGGTAATCATGCATTTTACTGGCAAATATTGGTCTGGGCAGATACTAAAAAAAAGAAGCGCCCACTGTATTTGCCCATTTATCACGCACATAAAAGTCAACGTTTGCAAAACATTACGTTGTAAGTAAAGCTACATGAGGGTGGGGTTGTGTGGGGTGGTGGTAGCCGGAGGGGGTCTCATAAAAAGATAACAACAAATTGAATTTGAATAATAACAGATAACAATGAACAGTTCACAGTAAATAAAATAACAATCCTACATTTTACATTTCACGATAGGTGATGGAGGTTTGCTTGTTTATATGGGGTTTTACGTCATTTTCAACACATGTAAGGTTATATCTGACGGTCGATTTACATTTTTATGGAGGCAGACCATCCGTAAGAATCGACACTTCCTCACGTACAAGTCGAGCACCCAGTGGGATTCGAACCCGCGGTGAGAGGAGAGAAGGTTTACAACGTAACGTCGATAGTGGAGGGGGTGTGGGAGGGGGACACTATAAAAACGTAACAGACAACATCAAATTAACCAATAACATATCAGTTAATATCATGTCAAAATAACAAAAAAACAAAGTATAAATGTCGCTAATTACAGCATAACACAACAGTTTAGTTACACCTGTTGTCATCATGTGCTGCTTCTCACAGGTTAAAAGTAAAACACTTTAAATGTTAAAACTATTAATTAACATGAAAATACGTCTATTAGTACAAAAACTCTCTCAAAGTCTCGCCAAAATCTCCCCAGCGTTAGTTGCCAGTTCATCCATCCATTTTCCCCCAGGCCTGGTGCTGTTTCCCCAGGCTGAATCCGTGTAGCATATATTCTTTACATCCGTGTAGCGAAGAATTTAAAAGCAGTCCGGGTGACCAAGGCTAGGGTAAAGTTTCTGTAAAAAATGCTGACACCTCAAAACGAGGTCATACCGAAAAACGGGTATGATCGATGATTGGTCAAAGTCAGTTTTTAAATTCTGAAGAGATGGTTACGTTTATTGTTTTCTTCTGGGTAGGTCTGGGTAGATGAAACAAAATAAAAGGTCATGCAAACGTTGACTTTTATATGCGTGAAGAAATCGTAGAAGAGTATTCGTGCCTCGCCTTGTCGGGTAATATTAAATTTCTCAATTTAAATAACTCGAGTTGTTAAGATATATACCTATAAATCGATATATTTATGTCGCCAAAAACACGATGTAATTGAATAAATGCAAAACAAATACGTTGAAATGGTTCTTTAATTTACTATAAATCGTTTTTAGTGAACATGACATTTTGTTCTCTTCTTTATATCTCGTTGAAACAAAACAAATAAAAATATATCAATATAAAGGTACTCGACCTAATATGTAGTATCTGTATTAGACGAGTTATTTATCGGATATACAGGAGATATTTATTTTAAGCTATGTAGAGTTTGTCGATTATGGGATATAAATATGTCGATTTAAAATCTAAAAAATGATAAAACATTTCAATGTTAACGTCATCTTTTAATTAAATCAAATTTACATCGAAAGGATCAGCATCGGGCGTCCGGCCTGCTTCTGATTTCTTTACTACACTATGTTACGTGTATTCCAGTCTCGGACAGTTTGTTTGTTTGTTTGTTTGTATGGTGTGTTACGTCATTGTCAACACATGTAAGGTTACGACTGTCGATTTGTTTGTGGTGAGGCA
Source organism: Cyrtodaria siliqua (assembly GCA_037043455.1). Lineage (NCBI taxonomy): Eukaryota > Metazoa > Mollusca > Bivalvia > Adapedonta > Hiatellidae > Cyrtodaria > Cyrtodaria siliqua. Next base: position 67,790 of record JAWPHD010005941.1, read on the forward strand.
GAACACCCATTTTTCCTGGGTAGAACCAGTACTGTACACCTCCCCGCCATCCTTAAAGCTACAGAGTCCCTATATCAATCGATTTCTTCTTTGTAGGCGTGTCTTTATTTGTAACTTCATGTTCACCAGCTATGTCGAAATCGGGTATTTAAGCGAGCAAATATAGCGCAAGAAATCATCGTACCTATACACAGGTAACAGTAAGTTTTTGCAGAAAAAAATGTTAGCTTCTTTCGGGCTCGAACAGACGACCTTCTGATTTCAAGTCCTGTGCTCTATCCACTGAACTACAACGCTACTTGAGAAAATAGTATACTAACTACCATATATTATGAGGCAAAATAACTTAACATATTTGAACGCAACTAAAGATGGATCAGTAAATATGCAGTCCATAATGTCGCACGTGTAAATTAACATTGCCTGGTGTAATACTGTATCTTATCAATATGAAACTAATACTAATAAATAGCAGTGGTCTAGAGGTTCAGCGTACATCTTTCAAATCTTACAAGTGGAAGGTTGTGGTTCAAATCCCGTTCCGGGCAACTATTTTTTTATCACATATATTCTGGAGCCGTATAAAATGTGAAATTTTACGTATCGATTGATCCTTATATACCGACTTTTGGGTGTGTTCGTCGATTTGAAACTACTTCACACGTGACTCATTCATATTCATGAGTTATTACCAGTTAAAATAGTTACTGTGCAGCTTAATTACGAATCAACACTTTCTCACTTACAATTCGAGCTCCCAGTGGGATTCGAACCCTCATCAATGAGAGGAGAGAAGGTTTACAACGCAACGTCGTTAATACCTCGGCCACGGAGACGTTAGTCTCGGACAGCCAAACCGTATGATGTATATGTCGTATATGTCTTACATGCAGATATCCATCTGGGCAAATTAGGCCGATAAAATGCCCACTAGCGATTAGCCGACTGTATTCGCCCGTTTACAGGGCAAATAAAAGTTAGCGTTATTGTTGTAAATAAAGCTACTTCAGGGTGGGCTGGGGTGGGGATGGGGTAGCCGGAGGGGGTCTCATAACAGGATAAAAAGCAAATTGGATATGATGATAACAGAAAACAATGAATTAACAATACTAGAAACAGTTAACAGTAAATAAAACAAAATAACAATCCTAAATTTTACATTTTACGATAGGTGATGGAGATGGAGAGAGATGGATTGGGGACAATATAAAATAATTAACAGATAACATTAAATTAACCAATGACGGCCATGAATTGTGGATAAACATTAACATAAACATCGATGAATACCTGCCATTCTCGTTTAAATTAATCGGATTTATATTTCCACCACCGTTTAGTTGCACATGCATTGATTACCTGTAGTTTAATTTAGTTTAATAATATTTTATTGCAGATATGTTACAATACATCAATTCAACATCACAATATTCATAGAAACATATGCAAATGGATTGAACTACAAGTTATTACAACATTAGTTACGTTCAGTTCTCTCCATGTTACCTGTTATTACCCTGTACACATGAATAGACATCCAATTATACTCATTTAAGGAACAACTCTGAATAGATGAAGAGAGACATTCACGATATCTTCATTGATATTCATCAGACCATCTTTCCAAATACCCACACAAATGCATTTTGTGCATTTTGCATAATAATAAGATTTGCATAAGAACTGCGTCATCACATCGTTGTATGCATCAATTACCGATTTAAGATTAGTTTATTAAATATTTTGTTTCATCTGAAGCGCGTGGCTAACTTTTCGCCAAGATACAAACACATGCACATAGCTATACATTTGTGACGAATAGTTAGAACTAAAAATACTGATCTTAATAAGCCCCATATTGCAGGAGAATGCACCTAATGGGTTACCCGTTTTTATTTTAAAGAAATTCGGAAATGTGTATGAGAGCATATCCATGGTCACAGACACAACAACAGGCACATGTACAGATATAAGAAAGTACAAGCACATACACAAGAACATACATACACACGTACATAAGACGATCATATACACAATAACAGACACGGACACAACCAGACACACAGACAGACATACGCGCGGATACCAGAACAGCCCACTTAAACTGTTCATTACGATTAATATCAATATAGATTTTGTATCGTGTGCTTTGAATTAACAGCCTTTTTTGTTGATACACGTTGTCACCCCTTAAATGTGTCCGATGTCCGTTGGTCACAGTCCGCATTCGCGTTAGACGTAAATCTCTATTATAATGTGATCTCATATTGCGTTGTAGATCTATAACAGTTCTCTGATTGAAGCAGTCCCGATAACTGTAGATCTCTATTATAATGTGATCTCATATTGCGTTGTAGATGTATTACAGTTCTCTGATTGAAGTACATCTCTATTATAATGTGATCTCATATTGCGTTGTAGATGTATTACAGTTCTCTGATTGAAGCAGTCCGTTAGCCGTAAACCTCTATTATAATGTGATCTCATATTGCGTTGTAGATCTATTACAGTTCTCTGATTGAAGCAGTCCGTTAACTGTAAATCTCTATAATAATGTGATCTCATATTGCGTTGTAGATCTATAACAGTTCTCTGATTGAAGTACATCTCTATTATAATGTGATCTCATATTGCGTTGTAGATGTATTACAGTTCTCTGATTGAAGTACATCTCTATTATAATGTGATCTCATATTGCGTTGTAGATGTATTTCAGTTCTCTGATTGAAGCAGTCCGTTAGCCGTAAACCTCTATTATAATGTGATCTCATATTGCGTTGTAGATCTATTACAGTTCCCTGATTGAAGCAGTCCTTAACTGTAGATCTCTATTATAATGTGATCTCATATTGCGTTGTAGATGCTACTTACAGTTCTCTGATTGAAGTACATCTCTATTATAATGTGATCTCATATTGCGTTGTAGATCAATACAGTTCTCTGATTGAAGCAGTCCGTTAACTGTTGTGAATCCATTACCTGTTTGATGTCACTACACGAATTATTCGAGCATATTTGATAATCGTGATTGAAAACTGTTCGTAATCCTATTGTTATCAAGTAAAATAAGTCTATTCCAGTACCGTAACAGTGTTAACCATCGTCTGTACTTGCGTACATACTCGTGTATGGAGGAGGGGGTGGGGTGGGGTACATACTCGTGTATGGAGGGGGAGGGGGATACTCGTGTATGGGGGGGGGGTCCTATTTTTTTAAAGTTCCAATGTGTTTCTATAAGGCCAAACAAAACATAGCTGTGTTTCAGGTCCCGACCGACCCTATTTTTGTCCCGACCTTAACCTTTTTATTTCCTTTTTGAAAAATAAATTTAAAAAAAAGATTTGTGACGAAATTTTTCTGTATTCGTTACAACAATGTAATATAATTGGAGTATTGGGATATTTACTGATGATGCAGGTTCGAGGGTCTGCAAGGTAAAGGAATTGCAACAATCAGGAGGCCAGAAGCGCGTTATCTAAATGGTGTCAAAACAGTTAACTCTTGCAGACATTACATGCCAGATTTGAAGATTAACACCATTTCTGTGTCTGGTCTTGTAATTTTTACATACAAAACAAAATATAAACTTCAACTTGAAAATTAATGCTTTAAATATATTTGTTATTTTTCTTATAGGGTGTTATATATTGTTAATTTGTGTAGATCCCTTGAGTCCGATATTCCTTTTCCAAATCAATCAGATCAAGATCAACAATAGCATGTACACTATGCAACTAGTAAATATATATGCAAGTTTTATTGAAAAACATTATTTCAATTAAACCATACTCATTATTTTTCACTCAAACAGGCACATGTGATAATTTGAACGTCCACCTGGAGCCATACATGCTAAAATCTACCTTGATGCCCTCAAAAACAGTTTAAATAAGTGTACTGCTGACTTTTTCTGATTATAGTACTTACCTTAAAAAAGAAAATAGGAGGGGCGGGGGGGGAGGGGGTGGCAGGAAACCTGAAACACAGCTATTTTTTTGCCTAATGACATAAATACGCTGTATGGTTTATCTTTCAAAACCTTGCAAGTTATTATGATATTTTTTATGATGTGTTATAAAACATAAATTATATGTTGTATATCTATGTTTTGCACCCGTGACCACTTTGAAATTATTAGTATCAAGTTGTACTATTTATTTGATCTCCATGGCATATATACACAACATATTTAAAAAATAAAATGAGAAATGACACAGAAAACGATGTTTTTAAATATGTTACTAATTTCTGTATGGCAGCCATTTTGAATATCTAAAAATAGCCACCAGGTGGCTTTGCCAACTTGGCCTTCTTTCTAAAATATTTTGTAATGGTCTAAACTTGTTCTGTGTTCTGTGCGAAATTTTGTGCTTTTGTCCGGCATATAGAGATCATTCCAAATTGGCCCCTAGATAGTTGCGAAGAAAGCAAAAGCAGGCCGGGTGACCAAGGCTAGAGTAAAGCTTCATTACAAATGTTGACACCTCGTGTTGGGTCATACCGAAAAACAGGCCTGGACGATGATTGGTCAATGTCAGTTTTTAAATCCTGAAAGGGAAGGTTACGTTTATTGTTTGTCTTCAATTGTGTTTTTGTATGCCCTTACTGGTTTATTCTGTTGTTACTCTGTCTTCTGACAAGGCACTGAGTACTTGTTTGGCTTGTTGTCTAGGCATAGAAACCTCGTGTAGCTTTATTTACAACATCTCGTAACGTCATGCAAACGTTGACTTTTATTTGCGTGAAAAAATGGCGAATACAGTCGGCTAATCGCTAGTGTGTACTTTAATCGGCATTATCTGCCAAGACCGATATTTGCAAGTAAGACATATACAGCATACGGGTTTGGCTGTCCGAGACTAGAATACACGTAACAAAGCGTAGTAAAGAAATCAGAAACATGCTGTATGACCAGGGCTAATCATTTCGGTGAAAATATTATTTAATTAAAATATGACGTTAACTCGAATTGTTTTATAATTTTTTAGATTTTAAATCGACATATCTATATGACATAATCGACAAACTGTACATAGCTTGAAATAAATATCACGTGTTTATCAGATAAATATCTCGTGTAATACAGATACTACTCATTACGTCGAGTACCTTTATATTGATATAAATTTATTTGTTTTGTTTCAACGCGATATAAAGAAAAAAAAACATGTCAAGTTCACTAAAATCGATTTATTGTAAAATAAAGAACCTTTCCAACGTATTTGTTTTACATTTATTGAATTACGTCGTGTTTTGTCGACATACATATATCGATTGGTTGATGAATATCGTATCAACTCGAGTAATTTTTAATTGAGAAATTCAATATAACCCAACAAGACGAGGCACGAATACGCTTCCGTAGATAATACTCATTACGTCGAGTACCTTTAAATTGATATATTTTTATTCATTTTGTACGGAAGCTACGGAAGCGAATTCGTGCCTCGTCTTGCTGGGTTATTTTGAATTTCTCAATTTAAAGTAAGTCGACGTGTTATGATATATATATGTATTTTGGGGTTTCTGTTGTAATTTTCGTCTCACTCCGTTTCGCCTCAAATTACAACAGAAACGCCCAAAATACATATATATAATAAATCACCATGAAATGGTGATTTTACTTGATTTATTAAAACTTTTTTAAAATAGGGGTAGTGAAGATTGCAAGTTTATTTTTTTTTTATAAGTTATCAAAATTATAAAATGTTTCTTTAATACAAAACAAATTTGTTGATTTGTTATCAAAATTACACCCAAATCAACGAATAAACATGAATATAATAAAATATAATTTTTTACTAGAAAATCAAATTTCTATATGTCTCAGCCTAATACATTCAACAATATACGGCTTTACTACTTCCCAGTATCTATGTCTTAATCTAACTATATGAGCACCACAACCAACACAAATTTGATATTTTGCACTTGTACCTTTTCCACATTTTAGACATGGTACAACTTTACTTTGCTTTATTCTGAATTTATGCAAACTGCAGTAGTTTGAATCTTTTGTTGGTTTATTTTTACAAGGTTCGTGATCTCCAACTTTGAGAAATTGGCAAATGTTTTTAATTTTCTCAGTGTTTTCCATTTTCTTTTTCTTGTTATAATAAATATTTTTTTATTTTAAAGAAAAAAAATTAATATGATATATATTACAAAAATGAGTACCGAAGACGTTCACTACATTTTACAATTACACCGGGAAGGAGTAATTAATAATGATCAGCTTAGAAAGATGGTAGATGCTCTTAAAGAAGTTCCAAAGGAAACTCCAAAAGAGGTTAAATCTCAAACATTAGAAAATTTACTCAAAAGACGACGTGCTAAAAAACAACGTAAACGAGAAAAGCAGAAATATGATAAATTGCAAGATGAACAAAAGCAGAAATATGCTAAATTACGAGACAATGTTATAAATGAACTGAAAGAGCTTAATGATAGAACATCTAAAGAAGAATTAAAACTGGTTGACAAACCAATGTGTGGCTATTTTAAAGCATACGAAATATCTGCCGAGAAATACAAAGACCCTCAAAAACTATTTCGTGATAAAAAATCCATTATTACAAAACAAATAAGCAAAGAGCTGACAAAGATGGATGGATTAAAGTTTCAATTAGGTCTTACTGTAAATTTATTCAAAGATGATGGTGATACCAAAAAATACACTACAGCAGTATTACACAGTGAACAAAATGCAATTTTAACCTCTGAAAAAATAAATGAGTTTTACGATGAATCATCTGCTTATATACAAGAGAGCCTTGAAAGATTTACAAACACAGCATCTGGATTGGAGATTGATCACTGTGTTACGTTTTACTTAAATTTTGCAAAGTATGAACCATTAAAAGGTTCTTCATATATTCCTTTGCCTAAAGTAGTATCTGATAAAAAAGCAATAATTAATGTCAATAATGAAGATAATAAGTGCTTGGAAGTGGCATTGGTTTCTGCTTTGTGGCCTAATAAAAATAATCCAACTAGGATATCTAGTTATAACAAACACATGGGTAAGTTGAATATGGATGGTATTGATTTTCCCACTCCTATTTCTCAAATAATCAAAGTAGAAAAACAAAATAATCTTGCTATCAACGTCTATGGATATACCATAACAGGAAAAAATAAAAAGGTATCTGTTTTTCCATATAAAATATCAGAACAACCAAAAGATATTGAACGAATTAGTTTGATCTTAATATCTGAAGACACTGAAGTTGAATCAGAAAACGAAGACGATCCAAATAATGAAGAAGGAATTATAGATGACAACTATAACCCTGATGATTATTCCAAAGAATCAAAAACATTAACAACAAAATATCACTATTGCTGGATTAAAAATCTGAATAGACTACTCTGGGACCAAAACAAACACCATGGTCAAACTTACTTCTGCGATCGTTGTCTTCACGGCTATTCTGGACAAGGACTACTTACAAAACACAAAGAAGACTGTGATGGTATTAACAAAAATTCTTGCAGAATAGAAATGCCTCAAGAAGGTAAAAATACTATAAAATTTAAAAATCATAAAAATCAAATGTTTGTGCCTTATACAATATATCCTGATTTTGAAAGTGTAGTCAAACCACAATCAATTAAATTTGGAAAGAAATCTGAAATCACAAGTGTGCACGAAGCTTGTGGTTTTGGATACCAGGTTGTCAGATATGATGGCAAAGCAGAAGAACCTGTTAATTACAGAGGTGAAGATGCTGTTGAAAAGTTTTTAAATCATTTGGAATGTGAAAAGAGCAAGATCAATAATATATTTGCTCACCCGAAACCATTAATCATGACACAGCAGAATGAAATAGATTATGAAAAAGCAACACACTGCTGGATATGCGAAAATGAAATAGGTAGGAAATGTGGTAAAAACTGTAAAGTAAGAGACCACTGTCATTTTACAGGTGAATACAGAGGTGCAGCACATAAAACCTGCAACCTAAAACTAAAAATAAAACCAGGTAAAACAATCATTCCTGTTATATTTCACAACCTCAAAGGATATGATAGTCATTTGATTATGCAAAAAATACATAAAATGAAAGGTAATATAACATGCATCCCAAATAATGCTGAAAAATATATATCATTTAGTGCCGGACAACTTAGATTTTTAGACAGTTTACAATTTATGAATTCGCCTCTGGAAAAATTGGTTAAAGCAACAGACAAATCTGATTTCAAAATTACCAAAAATCAGTTTGGAAAACAAGCAGATTTACTTTTACGAAAAGGTGTTTATCCATACGACTATATGGACAGTATGGAAAAATTCAAGGAAACGCAATTACCACCTATAGGAAAGTTTTACAATAGTCTCAAAGATGAAAGTATAAGTCCCGAAGATTACGAATACGCTCAAAAAATATGGAAAGAGTTTAATTGTAAAACTCTTGGAGACTATCATGATTTATATCTAAAAACTGATGTAACTCTGTTAGCAGATGTGTTTCAAACTTTTAGAAAAACATGCATGAATGCATATAAACTCGATCCGTTGCATTACTACACAGCACCTGGATTATCTTGGGATGCTTTACTTAAACATTCAAAAATAGAATTAGAACTTTTGACAGACATTGACAAACACTTATTTATAGAAAAAGGTATGCGTGGTGGAATTAGTATGGTATCAAAACGATATGCCAAAGCAAACAATTTACATGTAGCTGATTATAACCCTAACGAGGAAAACAACTTTTTAATGTATTTTGATGCAAATAATCTTTATGGATGGGCAATGAGTCAGCCACTTCCATATTCTGGCTTTGTTTGGAAAATCAAAAACAAGAGTGGGAGATTTTCTAAACCAAAACATGGCAAAGGACAAATGCTTGAAGTTGATTTGGAAGATCCTAAAAAACTTCATGAATTTCATAATGACTATCCGCTTGCACCGGAAAGATTAGCAGTGAAAAAAGAATGGTTGTCTGAATACCAAACAGATCTGTTAGAAAATAATGGCATGATAAATACAGAACAACTAGTTCCCAATCTTAGGGACAAAGAAAAATATGTGATACATTACAAAAACCTGCAACTGTATTTATCTTTAGGCATGAAACTAAAGAAAGTACACAGAGTATTAGAATTTAATGAAAAACCATGGATGGAATCATACATAAATTTAAACACAGAACTTAGGAAAAAAGCTAAATCAAAATTTGAAACAGATTTTTACAAACTTATGAACAACTCTGTGTTTGGCAAAACAATGGAAAATCTACGCAAGCGGACTGATATAAAACTAGTCAGAACTGACGGCTCCGAAAATGAAAAGATAAGAAAAATAATAGCCAAACCCAACTTTAACAGGCGTATAAAATTTCAGATGAATTATCAGCAGTACATGTAAACAAAACAAAATTAACATTAAACAAACCAATTTATGTTGGAATGGCAGTATTGGATTTATCAAAGTATATGATGTATGATTGGTATTATAATACTTTGAAAAAAAGGTATAGAGATAACTGTACTTTATTATACACAGATACTGACAGCTTGCTTGTAGACATCAAAACAGATGATGCATACAAAGACATGGCTGAAATGAAAGATGAATATGACCTAAGTGATTATCCTGAAAATCACCCAATGCACGATGATACAAACAAAAAAGTAATAGGTAAAATGAAAGATGAATGTGCTGGTGTTGCTATAGCTGAGTATGTTGGATTAAGACCCAAGCTATATTCGATTTTGAGAGCGGATGAGCAGATTATTAAAAAAGCAAAGGGTGTAAAAGAATATGTAGTTAAAAAACATATAAATTTTGAAAACTACAAGGATGCACTATTTAACAAGAAAAAATACACCCATGAAATGAATATGTTGCGATCAATAAAGCATCAAATATATGGCATAACAGTAAACACAGTTACACTATCACCATTCTACTCAAAAAGATACATCCGAGAAGATGGAATTACAACTGATGCACATGGTTTCTATAAAAACTTATGAATTTGGGTATTAGCAGGAACAATAAGTAATTCTTCTTTGACAAATCCTCTCTGTGGCGCTGGTAATTTCAAATAATAAACTCTTATACCTTGCGTCACCATATAACTTTTAATCTTGTGAATATCTACACTCCACATTGGATCAGTTGCTCTGCGTCTTCCACCTTCTTGTTCCCCGGGTTGATATAAATATCTTACGCTTGCATTTATACAGATAGGATCATCTTTTAATATTTTTGTTTCAACAAGAGGAGGCTTTTTTGTCTCCGAATTTATGGCTTTAACAACTTCTGGTAATCTCTTTACCCATTCTCTATTACGTTTTTGCGAATCTATTTCCTTAGCATACTGATAGCCAAACAATCTTTCAGCTAATGTTCTGTTAAATCTTTCAACTAAAGCTTGGTCTCTGTGTATTTCTGTTCTGCCTCGTCTGATATTTACTTTGTGTTTTGTCATCAACTGCGATACTGCACCCATAAATTCTCTGCCTGGATCCACTTGTAATAATTTTGGATATTTCAAATGCCGACTGTATTTTTTTCAAATGCTTTAGCAACTTCTTTACTATCCTTGGAAGTTAGTGGCTCTGCTTCTTTGTATCTACTTGCAATATCAACAACAGTCAATGCATATTTATATGTCTTGCGGCCACGGCCAACACCAAAAGTATCATGTGGTAAAAATAACAAATCGGCTTGATGCACTCCATTCTTAGTAGAATTCTACTAAGGCGCAGGTAAATAAATCTGCCACACAGCTTGTTTCTTTAAAAATTCTAATGCCTTTTTTTCACTGACACCAGCCTCTTTTGCTAATTTTTTAACTGCTGTGTAACCTCTCCAAAATCCTTTTGGGCTGTAATAAATCTTTTCCATTTTTTTCTATTAAAGATTAAACTTTATATAACTATAAAGAAAAAATGGAAATCACAACTGCACAATTTGATGAACTGCTTGAAGAGCAAAATCAAAATAGCACAAAGAAATGGACAGATTTGGAACTAAATAAAATATACACTATTACAGATACGAAAATAATAGAAACTGAATATGGTCCATCCATGGTATTGACATTATTAGACAACGGTGAAGTATGGGCACCTGGTCATCTCAAAGATAAAATAGAGAAGAGTGCTAAACCACCATATTATATGCGACCACTTGGATTGAAACCATGTAAAAACAACAACAAAAAATAGGTATCATGCATATGACTTAGTCTTTCCAAAGGTTATTTCAAAGTAAACATATTTAGTTATTCCAAATTTAAAAAGTCCAAAGTAATTATAGTTTTAAACTTTTTTTTTGTTATGAAATCAATTTATACGCCACAAATCCAGTTGCAGCCATGCCCACCACAATAAACGTAATTTCTCTATTCTGTTGATCCGGAGATGGTGTATAAAAATCACTCAACTTGGGCTCCGGTTCCAAAAGTAAATGTTTGCCAGTTGTATAATAATACTGTTTCATAGCTTGGTCTACATCATCAAAAGTCTGCTCTGCATGATGTTCTTTTTGTAGTTGTTTATTAATAAAATCTAATCTCTCTGTTCTTTTTTTATTCCACTCCACTTGTGCTGCGTTTAATTGTTCTACGGCTTTGTCATGTCTTTGTCTTTCCTCATCTGAATGACTTCCCATTTTTGAAAAGAAATAATTTGAACCAGTAAACGCTAATGCATTTGTTAATGCGCCACCTATCATCATTGCTACTGCACTTGCCATTTTTTTTATATATATTTTTTTTAAAATTATTTCATAATATCCGGAGGAATCATACCTTGCTTAATCATCATATCCTTTGTAGCCATTGCTAACATTATATCTATAGACAGCATCATAACATCTGTCATATTAAAATCTACTTTAGGGGCTGGTCTTTTTAGTATTTTTCTGCCAATTTCAGAATATCCAACAGTTAGAAGTGTTTCCACTCCTGCATGATACATCATATTTACAATTTGTTTTCCGTCAATACTTGCTGCCATTTTTTTTTATATGATTATTTTTTTAAAATAAATTATTAAAAATCAAACGGGTCTTTTGGTGCAACATGAACAGGTTGCACAGCTACAGGTTGCGTAGCAGATTTCTTGTTATAAATATACAAACCCAACCCAGCAATACCTAATAAAACCAGACACGGTGGAATATAATTTTTGTATACGTTTATTTTGATTTTTTCTGGTTTTTCTTCATCTGTTGTTATTTTTGTTATTTGATTTGCAGTATCTTGATTTGCAGCATTTTGATTTGTAACATCTTGAAGCAAACGCTTTGCCTTTTTTGCCGCTGCTCCTTTTTTTCCAGCTTCTACTCGTTTTGGATTTTTTACTTTTTGTTGTTCAACCTCAACAGGTATAACTTCACTCTCTTGGTTCTCCATTTATATTATCTATAATTTTATTTTTATTAAAATCAATATGTCTAACAGTTGTCAGTTTTGCTGTAAATGGTGCTAAGCACATTCCATACCTGTAATACAACTCACAACAAGCACTTGTCAAAGCATGATTAATAAATGGGTCTTCTTCCAAATCTTCTATCAGCTTTGGTGGATTGGTTACATTAAAATATTTTGATACTCCCATTACATACAAGTTAATAAAAGAATTGCCTAAAGTCTTGGTCATGCTTGCCCCAAGCCTTGCTTCATATCTGCAATAAAGTTTGTTAATTTCATCTGGTGACATGCCATCTATGTTTGTGAGTTGTATGTCCTTACCTAAATATTGACGACTACCGCCGCCAGCCACTATGGCTGATAATCTTTCTTTTTTTGTTTCTTGTTGCTTTGAATCATCTGGTTCCGTCTGTTCCGATACATTTTGTAATAGTTCTTCCGCATTCATTTTTATATTATTAATCTTATTTTTTATCTTGAAATAAATATAAAATACAAAACAACTAGCTGCGATATTCATGCAACTAGTAATTGTTAGTATTGTTAATAGCATTGTTATTAACATTACTATTTTTTTATTAGCATTGTTAATTTGCTGCAAGCATTGCTATTAACATTGCTACTTTGCTATGAGCAATGCTACTTTGCTATGAGCAATGCTATTAGCAATACTATATTTTCTGATATTTTCATTATATTTTCATGTCAGTATTGCTATTAACATTGCTACTTTGCTGTTAGTATTACTATTAGCAACAAAGCAATGCTGTTAGAAAAAAAGAATTGCTGGTAGAAATTATTCAACCCAATAACCAGTTGGTTGGTCAGTCCTCAATATCAACTTGGAATATTTAGCTAAAGTTTTTTTTATTCTGGTTTTCTCCTCCAACGTTGGAATAACATCATTTTCTCTCAAACAATTTTCATAACTATCTCTGTCCTTGGTGTAAAACATACACAACCATTTTACTTGATCCCTCAAATCTTTTAATACAGAATTATATCTCTGTGAAATGACCCACACTGATTGTTTAGCGTGGCGACCAGAGAATGCCAACTCTGACAACATATCTTTTTTCTTTGTTAATTCTTTTGTAGCTGAGCAATCGTCAATAACGTATAATGTGGGCTGGCCAGCATATTGTTTGAAAAAGAAACGCAACAGTTCTTGTAACATTTCTTTACCATTGCTCACGGGATTGACAATTGTTATTTTTTTATCTATCGGGTTTCTCACATTTCCTATCCAGGATCTATTTTTATAAGCTTCGTTCCAATCTATGGTTGGACACAATATAATTATATGTTTAAAAACTCCAACATACTCTTGTTCAAGTATGTCAAGAACAAACTCTGTTTTGCCGCAGCCTGTCTGACCACAGATAATGGCACTGTGTGGATATTTAGGATATTTTTGTTGCAAACTAGTATCCTGCTTCTTTGAATCTTCCATCTTCGAAATTGATTTGCGCATCTTGTATTATATATATGTAAATATTTAAAGTTTGATCTGCATCTGCTTTTTTATTTATTAATATCGTTATGCCTTCACTGCCGTTTTCTATTCTTCTTCCACTGCCGTGTAATAAATTGTCATTACATGTTCTAAGGTCAAGCCACAAAGCATATGATTTTGTCAAATAAGTCTCAAGAGAAACATTGGTAAAGTTTAAGTCCCTCGCTACTATTTCTGTCTCTTTGTTTCTTTTTGATGTTAAAGCAAAATATTTGTTGAATTCATCCCAATGTTGATATGCCTTCATGCCTTGACTATACAACTGATTTGGTACTCCCTCTATTGTCATTTCAACCTTTTCAATCTTTGGGTTGTAAAAGAATTCCGTGTCTATTCTTTCTGGGTCTTCAAACAGCATTAAAATACCTTTCATGCTCCGTGCTGGTACATTAATGTTGATGTTCCAAAGAGTATCAGATTTGTTTGCTATTATTTTTCTATGTCGCAAGATACGATCATACATAAATGACATCTTACCATTGATTTGCTGTCTTATTTGTCTGGCTAATTCAACATCACTAACCGTATCAAATTCCAAGCAGATATTTTTGATTACATAAGATGCATCAGCATCGCTGCTTTTGATAACTTTGTTATAATCGTTAAACGTTAATTCATATTCTAACCTATCACCAAGCCCCGCTTGATAAAATGGCATATGACTTTCTAACATTTCAAAGTCCAGTGGAATACAAAATCTATTTCCATAAGCTGCTGCTATAGCTTCATCTTTAGTGTCTGAGGAAGCATCTCCCGCGCTAACTCTATGTTTTAACATGTTTGGTTTACCAATACCTTGGTAAGCTATGTTTTGTCGTTCGCTAGGGCTTTTCCATAAATCTACATAACAATGATATATATCACTGTCATCTATTGACATGACTTCGTTACCACTTATTCTTATTGTCATTTTTTTCACAATTGTTCTACCCAGATTTTGAAATAAAGTAGCGTTGGCGTCTGTTCTGCTTTTAAGTTCTATTTCAAAGGCAAGACGAGCAGTACTTGGAACTATCACATCATTAGTACTTAGATTTGGAAATCTCACAAGCAGTTGCTGGTTTTGGTCTATTGTTGAGGGATTATTAGTTATTACTACACTTGTGCGGATGCCTTTGGCACCATGAGGTTCTCTTAGTTTTCTATGAGGGCTGAGTTTGTTTCCGTAAGCTGACATTGTTTTTATTTTTTAAATATATTTTTTAAAATTAAATAAAATAAACAATGTCTGCTGAAGGAGGATTTGAAAATCCTGCGTTCGATATTGATGATATGACTGAAGAAGACTGGGATAGGGCAGATAGAGCACTTGAAGACGAATTTATACAACCTGACCCAGAATTCCAGAGACAAATTGTAAATGAAAATAACTATATTGATCAGCTTCAAGGGGAAGATAAAACAGAAGAACTGTTTACACAAAAAAGGTTGTTAGTAGATCAATTTTTTACTGAAGTTAATGCTGAAATCAGCGGAATTGATTATAAAAATGATTTTAGAGTGGCTGATGACGAAATCGGTAGAACAATGTTATATGCAGTTGGGACGGATGATGTTCCACTTACCTATTATAAGGGAAATAATCCAAACGAACCAATCAAGTTTTATAAGCTGGACACTTTAATTAAAAAACATGGTATTGATTTTACCAGAAATATTTTAAAAGATTATGATTTATTAGTTCCACGTGAAAGAATTGCTCGGGGCAGGGCAGAATTAGCAGAATTAGCAGACTTGACAAAAACAAAAAATACCCTCACAAAAGCAGGAGAAGATATACAAATGCAAACTTTTTCAACAACTGAAGATGTACAAAATACAGTAGATGCCGTAAATACAATTGAGAGTAATTTGAGTAATATAATAGATGAAACTCATTCTAAAACTGCTGTTCAAACACAAACAGAAGGTCTAACAATGCGAGAGATACGAGGTTTAGATAAGGTATTGCAAAGCTTTCGTGGAGAACTTACTAATAATCTCTCAAAGCTCACTGAGCTTGATAAAGACATAACAAAAGAAAAACAAAAATTAGAACAGGTTAGCACCCCCGGGCAGGAGGATGAGTTTCAACAAGAGCGCCTACGTGACAGAATAAAAAATTTAGAAGATGAAAGAAGTGCACGACTTGAAGTGGCGAGTGAAAACAAAGAAGCATTACGCAGTCAAATAAACAGGATAAAAGAAACTATAAATAAGGTGTTAAAAGAAGACACAACATTGGGTGAGAGAATCAAAACCTTGTTTAGGGAGCAAGGTATTACTATTGTTAGTATTTTGACTGCCTTTGGTATGATTATTGGGGTATTAGTTGAGACCATTATTCCTACAACTCCAACTCCAAAGCCTGATCCATCAAGTGTAAAAGACTGGATAAAAAAACAACTATTTAATCTTGGTAAACTTCTTGCCAACCTAGCTGGTAAAGCTGCTGCAGCACTTCCAGGAGTTATTGGTGCAATAGTATCATGGCTTTTATCTGCAACAGGTAATGTTATTAATTGGCTTGGTAACAATCTATGGGCTCTGCTTGTGTTTGTTTCCGGTTTGTTGTATGTGGCAGCTAAAGAGTGGTTTAGTAAATCTCGTAAATAAATAATGCAGCAAGACCTATTACTATGGTACCAACAATTATAGTTGTTTTGTTATCTTCGTGTTCAATCGCTATTTTTTGTATTTCTGGTGGGTTATGTTCCAAAGTTTTATGTATCGATTTATCAAAATGTTCCGGTAAAAATTTCTTTGTTGTGGTGCCTTGAAAAGGTTGAATAATTTTTGGTGGCACTGGTTTTACATTTACATCATTATTCAATCCTAATGCTTGTGCATCGGTTGCTATTACAATTTCATTATTGTAGTCTTGTATTATTCCAATTTTTAATTCCATGTCGCTCGGAGACATGTACAATCCACTTCCATATACAAAATTTACTTTACTTCTTGCATATTTTAAGGTGTTTTCATATCTTGAAATTTGACTAGGCAAGTCAATGGGGCTGTTTATTGCGTCCTCTACATTTGCTAAAAATTGTTTCTGTGCATCAAATGCTGTCCCAGTTCCAAGTATATCAGTTCTTGTTTGTGATTGTGAACCAAGAATTGCCCAGCAGTATGTTCTTATGCTGTCATTGATTCTTTCTACTCCAGCTCTTGTAAATCCAGATGAACAATCTAGTATAAAAGTAGACCAGCTGTTGTCAGCCTCAGATCCTTGTGCAATGTAATCAATGTGATATGTTTTATCACTCTCATAGACTGTAAAACTCATCGTTTTGTTGTCGTATACAGTATTTACCAAAGGATGATAACCAATATGTGTCCAGTAATTGTAAATTGTTCCTAAACCATTATTATAGCTTTGTTTCTGTCTCCAGTCTGAATTTAAGTCAACGTTAAACTCCTTGCATATTCTCTCGTATGCGTTTCGGTTATATGTGTTATTAAAAGCATTCCAATTTGAGTCTTGCGGTAATGCTACACTCATCTCAAATAATATTCTCCTGACTTGGTAATAGACATGAAATCGAAATAACGAACCAACCAGAGTATCAGCTTTTAGATGATTGTTGAAATCAATACCACATCCAGTGGTCGCACACCAAATAGCAAAATTCAACTGATTCTGCCAAAATAACATCCAATCTGTTCCCCAACGTTGGACTATAGCATCTGATTTGACGTATGAAAGTTTGTATTTTTCAAAGACATTTGGAAATATTGCTTTAAAGTCTTTACCGTTTGATGTAATAACTATGTTTTGATTTATTATATCTATCACTTTCTTGCTAAAAGTATTTGAATAGTGAGCATCTGGGTTATATTTGAATTCTTCAGAAATCATTTTTATTTGTGTTTTTATATATATATTAAAAAAATAATGTTTCATACAATTTCAAACATAGACAACTCTATTAATTTACAACAGTATATCGATAATAGAGATGGAACTAAGCGCGTTGGATTAAAAAGTTTTACATACACTATCGGTTGGTATAATATTATTAATGAAACCATAAAGACAAGAAACCCAGATAAAACAGAACATTTACCACCTGGACTCTATAACTTTCAAGACTTGGTAAAAGATTTTAAAAAGCTAAATGAAAAGATTATCCTGGACAGTATTGAGCAAATTGGCTTCAGCATTATACATACGCCAATAGAGACACGAATGTCAAGCGGTCTTTCAAAAATGCTGGGATACAAGGACAGAAAATGGTTAACAGGTACTAATATAGGAAATTACCCAATGGATTTAGCTCCTTACAAACAGCTATATGTTCATCTGAAACAAGTTAATACGAGTAGTAATTATTTCAATGGTGCACCAAGCACTATTATAGGTGTTGTGCCTGTAGTAAATAAGAAGTTCGGAGATATAGTATATACAAGTTTTTATCCTGAATATCACTGTCTTATGAATGGGGCAATTTCTGAATTCACAATAGAAGTCAGAGATGAGTATGGTAACAAGATATTTAATAGCGGTTTGCCTATGTGTTGTGTTTTAGAAATTATTTAAAAAATATATTTTTATAAAAAAAACAATGAGTATATTTGGACCACCAAGACCTAAAAAAACAGAAGACTTAGAGGCTTTGATAAATGATGTTCAAAATTTATATAGGCGAATTATGCCTTTTGTTGACCAGTTTAATCATTTGAAAAATAGAGTTGATAATCTTAAATATGGAATTATAACAATATTTGCAGAGGCTAAGGGCCCACTTGTGTCAAACAGAATACTCTCATTTGGTAATGGTGGAGCAGAAAAAATGTGGGGCATGTAATGACACGCCGTGGACGGATTATGGGAATAGGTTTAGCATGTGAACGATTAGTTGGTGACGTAACTGTAATAGTTTCTGTCAATGGTGTTGAACAACCAAATTATGGTATAACGCTTCACATCATTCCACGCAATCATGATAACTTTGATAAACCTTTAGAGATTGGCGCTGGTTCTGTTGTTAACTTTGTATGCAAGGTTGCTAACGCTACAGCTGTAAATACGGTGGCATCATTATTAATTGAATTAATTTAATTTTTTATTTATTAATAAAAAATGAAGCAACCGACAGCACCAAGTTTATATCCTGCTTTGTCAGTGGAAAATTCAGTGGAAAACGGACAAAATTATAGATTACAAAAGATTTCAGAGATTGAAAAAAAGTTAATTACAGAACGAGATATACGTCAGTCTCTTTATAAAAAATATAAACGTGGTATTAATATTACAGATGGAATTGACACTACCTTAATATCTGCAAGTGTTATTATGGCTGGGATTGGATTTGTTATTCCAGTTTTGCTACCTTTAGAAATAGCAGCAATAGTATGTGGAGCTACAGGTGTTTGTGTTAATTTTATCAGACGAAAGCTTAATGCAAAAGCTCAAAAACATCATGAAATAAAAACTTTGGCAGAGGCAAAGTTAAATAGTATAAAGCAGTTAATATCAAAAGCGTTGAGTGATGCACAAATATCTGATCAAGAGTTTAAGATGATTTTAGATGAGTTGGATAAATATTATAGTTTAAAAGAAGACACCAAACAAAAAAAGGCTGAAATAAGTGAAGTTCAAAAAAAAGAACTAGTGGAGCAGGGAAGAAAAGAAGCAATGGCAACCTTACAAAAAAGTCTAAAAAGTGTGTAATAAATTGTTTTAGTAATGTGTATGAGTACGATCCACCAACTTTGTATTCAAGGTCAGAAAATTATTAATTTAAATGTAATTTTGATAACAAATCAACAAATTTGTTTTGTATTAAAGAAACATCAAATGAATTTGTATTTATAAAAAAAAATAAAGGTGTAAATAAAAATGTCAAATATATGCAAAGAGGAAGAACAGTATAATAAATCATTAAAAAAATTTACAGTATCGAAAAATGAGTGGGATAAAAATCACGCATCGACTTCAAAGCAATTCGATTTAATATTTGATTATATGAATTTACGTACTGCTTATGAGAATTGGGATTATGTTTCCGAGGAATATCTGGATGATATGCCTGAAATGCCAAAATCAGCTAATTTACATTACACAATGTTGGGCACCGGTGGAGGACAGTTCGTGGTTGCAGATAATGGAGTGTTCATATTAAAACTTTGTTAAAATAGGTGACGATTCATTTAAAAAAAAATAAACTTGCAATCTTCACTACCCCTATTTTAAAAAAGTTTTAATAAATCAAGTAAAATCATCATTTCATGGTGATTTATTATATATATGTATTTTGGGCGTTTCTGTTGTAATTTGAGGCGAAACGGAGTGAGACGAAAATTACAACAGAAACCCCAAAATACATATATATATTTATGATATATATCTATAACTCGATATATTTATGTCGACAAAACACGATGTAATTCAATAAATGCAAAACAAATACGTTGAAATGGTTCTTTATTTTACAATAAATCGTTTTTAATGAACTTGACTTTTTTTTCTTTTCTTTATATCGGGTTGGAACAATACAAATACAAATATATCAATATAAAGTTACTCGGCGTAATGAGTATTATCTGTATTACACGAGATATTTATCTGGTATACACGAGATATTTCTTTCAAGCTATGTACAGTTTGTTGATTATGTGTTATAAATATGTCGATTTAAAATCTGGAAAAAAAATGATAAAGCTATGGAAAGCCGTAGGTATGGAAAGCCGTAGAGGACCCTGCTAATATAATTATTTTTTACTATATGTTTATTTGAATTATAATCACCACATTCAAAATGTTAACATTTTTTTATTGATAGTATGGAAAGCCGCAGGGGACCCTGTGATTACAATTATCTTTTACTATATGTTTAACTGAATTATTATAATCACAACATTCAGTATTCTGAAAATCCATACATTTTTAATAGCATCATTATTCTGAAAATCCATACATTCTGAAAAAAACATATACATTCTAAAAATGTATACATTTTTTCCGCTGAACCCTTATTATTATATTCAATATGAAAAATTTTATACATTCTGAAAAAAATGTATACATTCTGAAAATGTTAATTTCTTTTTATTATAATAATCACTACATTAAAAATGTTAACATTTTTCTATTATAATCGCTACATGCAATAATATTATTATAATAACCAACTCTGTTATAATGTTCGCCACATTATTATAACCTGCCAAAAATTAAAATCACCAAAGTCGAGCATTATAATAATAATAATAATGATCAATACTCTCGCACAAATAAGAAATCTCGCGAGAAGCCAGTTATAACAATGTTTGCCTAAAAAATAATGATATCTGCTTCGGTTTAGGAAATGGGGTTTGGGCAGGTGGTTTAAGGGATATGGGTGGGCAGGAAGTTTGACGAATGGGATGGGTAGGCAGGGGCGTAACATGACCTGTTTTCATCCTACTCCTAATACAACGTGCAAAGCGCAGAGTGTGGGAGGGTTTGTTAGTAGGTGCAACTCTTCCACAAGCGGTTTCGGGGTCTTTCCCCGATACAATAGTTTTTTATTGGGACCAAAATGGTGCTCGTGAAAGCCATATTTATCAGGAATATAAACATTTTATGATGGTACAAATGGTAACTTTCCACCCTTACCCTTCCCCTCGCCCCCACCCCATCTTGCCCACCCTGTTTTTTTATTGAAATTTTAAACTGTTTAGGATTTTTTATTTTCGTTTTATTTTTCCAAGTTACTCCCGGGAATAAAGGAGTATGCCATGTTAGCTACCTGCAACCACCCCCCCCCCCCCCCCACTCTCCCACACCCCTCGACCAACACTCACACACGCATATATTTCTTCTCCTAAACCTCCTGTCTGCCCACATCCATTAAGCTTCCTGCTCCCCGCATCCCTTAAGCTTCCTGCCACCCCCTCCATTTCTTCTCTTAAACCTCCTGTCCACCCGCATCCCTTAGGCTTCATGCCACTCTCCCACCACACACAAACATATTTTCTCTTAAACCTCTTGCCCACACACATCCATTAAGGTTCCTTCTCCTCCCCTCCCCTACAAACACATTTCTTCTCTTACACCTCCCACCCACCCGCATCCCTTAAGCTACCTGCTACCACCCACACTCACACATTTCTTCTCTTAAACCTCCCGCCCATCCGCATCCCTTAAGCTTCCTGCTTCCCCTCCCACCACATACATTTTTTCTCTTAAACCTCCCGCCCACCCGCATCCCTTAAGCTTCCTGCTACTTACACCTTGCCACACACATTTCTTCTCTTAAACCTCCTTTCCTCCCACAGCTTCCTGCTAAACCTCTCCCACATACACATTTCTTCTATTAAACCCTCCTGCCAACCCGCATACATTAAACATTCTGCTTCCATCACCCCCACCCCACACTCACCCCAACCACACTCATTTATTATCTTAAACGTCCTGCCCATTCACATTCATCAATCCTCCTGCCCATCATCATCTCATCTTAATCTTCTTGCCAATCCCCATTCATTAATCCTCCTATAATTCAACCCGTCCCTTAAACCGCCTGCCCACCCATTCCCCTAAACACCCTGCCCACCACTAGCACATGCAGAATTTTATGCTGTGCTTATTATTATTATAATCACAACATTTTGCCAAGTCTCCTGGACATAAATTGTCTCGCGAGATTTAGAATTATAACCCACACAGCTAAATATAATCACAACATTTTGCCAAGTCTCCCGGACATAAATTGTCTCGCGAGATTTAGAATTATAACACACACAGCTAAACATGCTGTAGGAACGCCAGCCCTATGATGGATGAATATTTATCAAACACGGTCACGTGATAAAATCGATATCAGTATGATATGTTCAGCGAAATTGACACTGTTCAAATGTACACACCTCACATATATAAACTCCGATTGTGACAAAAACGCAAACATGGATCGTAGGCAAAGTATTAATATTCACAAACTACATTGATCGGACATAATTGTTATAAACGTTATGTTATTCCCGTTAATAGGTAAAGGTATTTTTAAGCGGCACGAATTTAATTGATTTTTATGTTGTAGTGGTTGAAAACGCACTTTTTAAACCAAATGCATTTATTTCGTCAGTTTAAAAGCTAGAATAAAGCCAGATATATGTACATGCAGATAAATTTCTCATCGATATGCATGTATTTTTTTTTAAAAAATCGGAGAAAATTACCTTTTTTCACCAAATTAACTAACATCACTATCCGCCCCAACGACGACAAATGTCATGTACATTTAGAAACGCGACCAGGTAATCACAAACTGCAGTAATTTTATGAAATGAAAACACATATCAAAATTATTTGTGTCAGTGCATTCCAGATTAAATCTCAGCATCGTCTGGATTTATGACGAGGAGTCCAATTTATTGTGTGACGTTAAAAAGGATAATAGTAGGTCTGGAATAGAAAACAACAGCACAAATGCGCGTTTCAAAATAAATTGCCTATTTTTCCCCCCTAACACCTAGAATTAAAACAACTCCATGAAAATGTTCATTGGCATGTCGCCTTTTTTAAAAAAAAAATTGTTTATGTGAATCGGGAAAAATCACCTTTTATTTCACCAAATTAACGTTTTTCGCCGTAAGCGCTAAAATATGCCTGATATCTGCGTTCGAATTTTAAGTTTACACGGAAAGGTGTATTAAAATTAAAATTGTGGAAATATGAAATAAGGGATGAGAAGAAAACAGTTCAGTATTATTCAGTATTTGCTATACTATCAAAGTAGTATTTTCATAACATTTTTAGGGATACAATTAGGCCCTCCCCCTCCACCTGTCATACATATAAAGTTGTATACGTTGCGGAAAAACTACTTATTAAAGAAACTGTATTCATTTCGACAATTTAAAAGCGAGCATAAAGGGAATGGAATTATCGAGTCTATTGTATCGATATGTACAATTTCAATTTCAAAAATTAACTAACATGACCGTCCAACTCAAAAACGGCAACATTATATTACCTTAAAGAAATGGAAATGGTAAACAAGAAATGAAATAATTTGATTATTTAAAATACATGTGTCCGAGCATTTCAGACTAATTATTTTATACAATTATTTTCTAGGTTTATGTTAGAGTGTTCAGTATCCTTTGAAATAAAAAAAAAATAGCAAAGGTACGTTGGTAAATTAAATCATAATGGTGGCAATATCCGTTGCGGAGTTAATTTTCTGAATACGAACAAATAGCGAAAAACTGAAACTAACAGCGAGAATGCATTCTTGTTTCTAAAAGTGTTCATTGAAATGCTTGCTATTGAAAAGACTATCATAAAGAAATACGTTTTCTCCCCACCAAATTAACTAAAAACACCATACTCGCTGAAATATGCCGGATCTGCATTTAAAATTAATGTTCACACGGGAAGGTGTATTGATATTAAAAGTGTGGAATTATTATTTATAAGATATAAACTTATTTTAAAATTGCTCAGCATTTGTTATATTACTGAAGTAATTTGTTAACAGCATTTCGGAGGGAAACCATTACGCTAGTATACTCCACCCCAACCACCCCACCCACCCCGCAACACATGACACACACATCTTTCGGAAAATGCACTGTATTTACTTTGGCAATTTAAAAGCGAGAATAAAACATTTGTAAGGACATATATGGACATTTATCATGTATAGATATAAAGAAGTTAAAAAAACACGGAGAAAAGTGCTTAAGTTTCGCCAAATTAACTAATCACCGTCAGTCCCAAAGACGGCACGCATTCATGTACAATTGAAATGCGACCAGGAACATGATCATATAACTACATGTATATATATGATTAAAATGTATTTGCCAGTGCATAACAGACTATATGTATGATCTTAGCATGGACTGCACTAATGTCAGAATGTCTTTGTTTAGACACTGAATAAAATTGCAACGGTGCGTCAGTATAATTAAGAAATAGAACATCATTTACGGTGAATTATCGTGTAATATATCACGGTTTGGAGTTCAATACTTAAAAATAATTTCACGATTTCACGATCCCGAAGTGCGAGTGAATTTATTGTTTGCAATTGAACGGCACACCGTGATATAGTACAAGATAATTCACCCTAAAGGATGTTCTATTTCTATTTTAATACTCCTAAAATGTGAAAATAACGCACACATCAAAAATCATTCGCATTGCTTGGCTTATTCTGCTAACGTTGCAAACGTTACAGTGATATCTTTTGCATTGCCTTGCTTATTCTCCTAACGTTGCAAACGTTACAGTGATATATCGTTGAAAATAACGAGATATTTTAAACTAGGCTATATAGTGTGGGTGTATTAAAATAGTACTTAAAATGGAGGTAATACGCTTTGCGGAGTTTACTTATTCAGAAAAAAGGAGCGAATAACTAATATAAGTTTAACATGCAGAAAGTTATTATTTTAAATGTTTATTTAAAACTAACGAGACTCCATGCGTTTTAAAGAAAGCAAAATTGGTGTGTGCCCCTTTAACCAAGTAAATCTATGGCAGTAACAAACACAATATAGCTGTCAGTAACAAACACAATATAGCTGTCAGTAACAAACATAATATAGTGTATTATGTGAATCCAAAATGTGCGGATCTGTTATCGTTATTTAAATGTTGAGATGTTTGTAATCATAATTATAGGGCATGGCATATACAGTTAACAATAAATATGTTTCAATCGATTTTGCTTGTTTTGTTTTCTATATGGTTGCCTCTCTGACACAAAACACACAGTTATGCTATATTACCAGTACTACTGAATATACATGTGCGTCGCACATCACCCTCAGCCCCAATCTAAATAATATGTTGCGCCTAAACACCCTCTATGGTTAATAATATTTATCCTAAAGAACTTCAGCTTAACAAAGCTAATATATCTGATAATAACGCTTATTTCCTTGATTTAGATCTCTTGATTGAAAATGGTGAAATAATAAGCAAAATCTATGACAAGATAGATGATTTTAATCTTGACATTGTTAATTATCATATCATCCCTTATTTGTAGATAGTTTTATCTTTATACGTTTACATTATTTTTAATTACTACTTCATTTCTTCATGTTTTTGCGCGCAATATGACCTATTTATGTGTCGACGTGCCGTAAAACACCATTTATTCATTCATTCATTTGTTAATTATCCCCACTTGGATGGGGATGTTCCCCGAGCAACTTCTTATGGGGTGTATGTGTCTCAACTTATTCATTTTTCAAGAGCTTGTACTCGAGTTGAGGACTTTAATATTCGTAATCTTTGTATAACTAAAAAACTACTCAGTCAGGGTTACCGTTACCATAAACTTCGTAAAACCTTTGCAAAATTTTATTATCGTTACCCTGATCTTTTTTCCAAATATAAAAGTAATTTAATGACTCTTCTGCGACAAGGAATATCACAACCTGACTTCTATGGTGATGTGATTTATAAACTTCGTAAGATTCTTGGTCATGATCACTTTCATACTATCTTTGTTAAACTTGTTAAAACGTTTATCAAAAGAGGTTATGACCATACCATTTTGCAACGTACTGCATGCTTGGTCGTGGACCCTTTTACAGTTCGCCACTATGCTTTCCTCTTTAATTGTACGATGACCGGACAGGCTGTGGACCCTATGATGACGCCTACCTAAAGCCCATTGGGACGGTGGCGTTTGATGTGTGTCTATGATTTTTCTTGTCGTGCCATTAATGGTTTATTCTCTTGTTGCTCTGGCTTTTCCAAGTCATTGAGTACCTTCATTGTGGCTTTCTAGGCTATTGTTTTTTTGTATTATATTTATACGAGCATATTTGTGTTTTACTTATATTGCCTATTGATGCTGCCTTGTTGGTTAGAGATTAGATCATGGCGGGGATTTCTTTATTTACACTGTCCTGTTTTAATGGGATGACAGTAGGGTAAGTGTGAGGTATGGTGCACCCTAGAACCGGTTTAAACCCCCAGTGGCCTACTTTGCAACTGACCGTTCCAAGGCGGTAGCCCTATTGTCAACCTTTTCGTGTTTGTGATGTCGTTTGCATTTATTATTACTTTTGCCTTCTTGTTTGTCTGTTTCTGTGTTTTGTGGTTGACTGTCCTCCTTGAATGCTACTTTCCCTGTCCGATCTTTTTATATGTCTTTACATTTAATAAGGTTTAAAACATGCTGCCTTATATGGGTCATGAATCCTGAACCTGCCGGTCAGTAGACAAATAGGAGACAGTGATCTAACCAACCGCACACCAACTGCGCCAAACGCAGTAAGTTAGTTGCACCACAAATTCGTATTAAATAGTATGTAACAAATGCTACGATCTGCAATCTGATTGCCTCCTATCATTTTGCATGAATATGAGCATGCGGGGATCTTCTGACTAAAAAGTTTTTTTTGTTGTGTAACACTTAGGTACCGACCATTTTGATTTCTAGGAGTGTGGGGCGGCTGAGATTTTTACTGAAAAAATATTCATTATATTTTGATAATTCATTTTACGAACCCTCCTTCGACAAAACAAAATTAGGTATTTTATTTTTCCGTAAGGAATTTGATAGTTTATTGTTTTTTTAGATTTTAATAGAACATTTCATTCTCTTCCTTAAATAAAAAAATTAAACTATACTTTACCAAATATGCCTAAATGTGATATACATTGGTCATGGTAGTATGTAAATATTGCAATCCTGTGAGGGTGACAGTGAATATTTGTCAACCTTCTATTATGGGAGTTGGGAGACACTTTTGTAAATGTTTGGTTTGTTTTAATAGTGACAACGTGTAAAACAGACCCAAGATTGGAAATTTGCTCTGTGCCCCTTTAATAAAGGGAGACCATCACATAGATACTATATTTCAAAATTAGCACAATCATGTTGTTGATGTACCACCCTGTTAAAGGGATACACGACAATCCTGTATCAATCGTTAACATCAGCATCTCAATTATTAACCAGGTATTATTTTTACTTTAAACTTGCTTGCATATAATTAAATAAAATTGTGAGTTTTCATTTTTCCTTTGTTATTTTACCAAAATTGAACTATACTATTGGTGGACTATTATCTATTATTGATATTATCAACATTAGTAATGTGTAAAAATAATTTCCTTTGAACTATTCTAATAATTAATATTAATGATTGCACAAATGCAAATTGTGTAGAAAACCTAACGGGACGCTGCACGTTTTAAACAAATCAAGACTGCCATGTGTCCCTTTAACACATATTTTTTTACATATATTCAGTACATGTCGTCTACACGAGCTCATATATTACAATCACTCTGCATTATCACTGGAAGCATATTTTACTCTAACTTTGAACAGCACCGTGCAAGTATAACAACATTAATGTGGTAATACAAGCTTCATTTAGAGAACTACACAAAGTGCGGTGGCAGATTTTTATCCGAGCACAAACAAGTTTTAAATAGGTTCTCACCTCCATATTGTTCAATGGCATTAAAGACGGCTGGTCACTCTGAAGTAGTCAGCATCAGTTCACACTCAAGTGCACAATTCACATTTGGGACCTCTCTGAAAAACACCATCAATCCAATGTCAGAAATGTGAAAATTGTTAGTCAAAGTGCAGTAGTACATGTATATATATATTCATAAAAGTTCGGGAATCTAATTCTTACATCTTCGCTGCTAGTAACTGTTTTATTGCACATACAGTTTACACCGGTTACATGAAAGATCGGAGGGCACCGAAAAATACTGATTACTGATGCAAGGCTCACCCAAGAATTGATCAGAATTATTATTTCATAGAACGTTCTGTAATGAAGTTAGTCGGTATCTGCGCCACTTTAGATCGTATCAGGGTCCTGGATCGTACATATTTAGGCATTGGCGATTATTGGCTGATATGTATTTACCAGCAAATTTTAATAACAAAACAAATACCTTGGAAATGGACCTCTATCAGCAGATATAATCCCAAATCCAATTTGCGCCAACAGTGTCAATTTATGTCACCGTGTCAAGCTGTGTTTACACATAAGGGGGACGCTACCTGTCCCGAAGTTATATTCACGTTTACATATTTCACTGTAAGGAACACTGTACGCGTGTTTAAGACAAGCTATGCCCGTAGTTCTCGCCTACGTAGCGCGCCAAACTCTGAATCAACTTTTTTGGGTGTAAAAATATGGCGTCTGTTTTAATTGAAATCTCGTAAAATAGTCCGTTAAATACAAAGAAATAGTCCATGTTCTCGGAAGAAAAATGCGAACAGAAATGGTATGTTATAGGTCCGTGGAGTTCCTACTGTGTATTGATTTTCAGAATGTATACATCTTCAGAGAGTTAAGGAAGGTTACGCGTGTGGGTTTTAATAAATAAAATCGTAGGGAGGTCGTATTATTTTGGACAGATTTTTTAATTTTTTTAAATTTCAATCACCAGATTATTGGTGATCCATTTATTCAACCCGTAATAGGTTTGTGAGGGTCGGGGTGGGTCAACCTTCAACAAACCTTACATAAAAAACATGTAATATGCATCTATTAGTTTGTGAATAAAGTAATAGGAAATATAATCAAGTGAATAAATGCATATATTGTAATCAGAGACAGAATACATGGGGAGGTTTTCTTATTCTTTACAAATATAGAAGTATATTATACAAAGTACAATTTTAACAGAGTGTAAAAAAAGGCCCCCACTGCAATCCAGAGGTATTTCCAAAACAATTTTGTTGGAAAATATAGTATGATTGCTATATAGGGAATATATGGAAGCTATAAGATTGCAGCGAGTCTCTATAAACTCTGGAGAAAAAGACAATAATTAAATGTAAATAATATTTGTTTCAAAACCCAGTGTACAACCCACATTGTCAATACATATAGCCTTATTTTACACAGATAATTTTAATGTTATAGTATCAAAAATAAACATTATTTTTTATTATGAAATTTATGCATTGCCTCTACTCTGAGGCTCACTGAGTTTTTTCTCATATTTTGTTTTTGGAAAGAGAAAAAAAAACAATAACCCATCCTGTGTAATAAATCTGTATATAAATCCATTATCAAAGAACAATGTTTCAGGAATGTTTTAAAGGATTAATATACACAACTTCCAAAATTATTATTTTTTCTAAAAAAAAGCACAAGAAGGTTGATAAGGAAAGACCAAGATATAAGCAAGGGTATGTTATTTCTGATAGTAAGATAAACTTTGCATGTCCCAGAATAAAAATATTAAGTTTATTTGCTACAGTTTGATACTGGAAAAATCAACTAAGTAAATTATCTCTGTACTCCAGTTCCACAGATAGCAAGGTATTGACTCCACATGGTTTCATACTTATTATTTTTTAAGTTTTTATATACGATTAGTTCTCAACTTTGTACAAAGATATTATATACGTTTTAAAAAGGTTAAGCTGCGGAATTTGACATTGCATCTTGTTTTGATAAATGTAAAGTTTTGCTTGCATGATGATTTTACTCTAAACTGTATCAAATTTACAATTTCCAAATAAAATATCTGTTTCTGTTAAAGTTACGAATGCTGTATTGCATTTTTCTGTAATATAAGTTTGAAGTTTTGACCAGAATTCTTTTTTGGTTTTTGGACAGATTATAATAATAATGTATATATATAATGCGATAAAAAAATGTTAACACTTTTAATGTAGTGAGGAAAGCCGTAGGGGACCATGCTATTATAATTATTGTTTACTGTATGTTTAACTGAATTATAATCACCACATTAAAAATGTTAACGTTTTTTATTATAATAATTACTACATTAAAAATGTTTTTTGTTTTTTTATCGCATTTTTTTAAAACCCACACACATATTATAATAACGACTACATTAAAAATGTTAACATATTTTAATCGCATTAAAACCACATAAAACCCCACACATTTATACATTATTATTTTAATCTGTACAAAAAAAATAACAACCTCCCTACGATTTTATATATTAAAACCCACACGCGTAAACTATTAGCTCTCTGAAAATGTATACATTCTGAAAATGTATACATCCTGAAAATCGATACATGTTTAGCTGTGCTGTGTGTATTACAATTCTAAATCTCGCGAGACAATTTATGTCCGGGAGACTTGGCAAAATGTTGTGATTATATTTAGCTGTGTGGGTTATAATTCTAAATCTCGCGTCCGGGAGACTTGGCAAAATGTTGTGATTATTATAATAATAGGCACAGCATGTGCTAGTGGTGCGCAGGGTGTTTAGGGGTATGGATGGGCAGGCGGTTTAAGGGAGCGGGTTGGATTATAGGAGGATAAATGAATGGGGTTTGTCAAGAGGATTAAGATGAGATGATGATGGGCAGGAGGATTGATGGATGTGAATGGGCAGGAAGTTTAAGATAAGAAATGCGTGTGGTTGGGGTGAGGGTGGGGGATGGAAGCAAAATGCTTAAGGTATGCGGGTGGGCAGGAGGGTTTAAGAGAAGAAATGTGTATGTGGGGGAGAGGGAGCAGGAAGCTTAGGGATGTGGGAGGAAAGGAGGTTTAAGAGAAGACATGTGTGGTGTGTGTGGGAGGGGAGCATGAAGCTTAAGGTATGCGGGTGGGCAGGAGGTTTAACAGAAGAAATCTGTGTGGAGGGGAAGCAGGAAGCTTAAGGGATGCCGGTGGGCAGGAGGTTTTAGAGAAAAAATGTGTGTAGGGGAGCAGGAAGCTTAAGGGATGCGGTTGGGTGGGAGGTTAAAGAGAAGAAATATGTATGTGGGGAGGGGAGGAGCAGGAACCTAAATGGATGCGTGTATTCATGAGATTTAAGAAAAAATATGTTTGTGTGGGTGGGGTGGCAGGAAGCTTAAAGGATGCGGGTGGGCAGGAGGTTTAAGAAAAGAAATGTGTATGTGTGGGAGGGAGGAGTAGGAATCTTAATGCATGCGTGTGGGCAGGAGGTTTAAGAAAAATATGTTTGTATGGAGGGGGGGGGGGAGTTGGCAGGAAGCTTAATGGATGCGGGTGGGCAGGAGGTTTAAGAGAAGAAATGTGTTTGGGAGTGGGGAGCAGGAAGCGTAAGGGATGCGGGTGGACAGGAGTTTAAGGGAAGAAATGGAGGGGGTAGCAGAAAGCTTAAGGGATGTGGGTGGGCAGGATGTTTAAGAGAAGAAATGTGTGTGTGTGGGAGTGGGGTGCAGGAAGCCTTAGGGATGCGGGTGGACAGGAGAAGAAATATATGCGTGCGTTAGTGTTGGTTGGGGTGGGGGGGTGGGTCGGGGGGGGGGGTGGAGGTTGCAGGAAGCTAGCATGGCATACTCCTGTATTCCCGGAAGTAATTTGGAAAAGCAAAACGAAAAAAAAAGATAACAATCCTAAACAGTTTAAAAATTCAAAACATATCAGAGTGAGCATGATGGGGTGGGGGCGAGGGGAAGGGTAAGGGTGGAAAGTTACCATTTTTGCGAACACAAAATGTTTATATTCCTGACAAATATCGCTTGCACGAGCACTATTTTGGTCCCAATGAAAAAAATGTTTATCGGGGGAGGACTCCGAAACCGCTTGTGGAAGAGGTGCACCTACTCCCAAACCCTCCCACACTCTGCGCTTTGCACGTTGTATTAGCAGTAGGATGAAAAACAGGCCATGCTACGCCCCTGCCTACCCATCCCATTCGTTAAACCTCCTGCCCACCCATATCCCTTAAACCTTCTGCCCAACCACCATTTCCTAAACCGAAGCAGATATCATTATAGGGAAACATTGTTATAACTGGCTTCTCGTGAGATTTCTTATTTGTGTGTGAATAATGATCATTATTATAATTATATTAATGCTCGACTTTTGAGCGGTTTATTTTTAGGCAGGTTATAATAATGTGGCGAACATTATAATAAAGGCGTTGAGTTGGTTATTATAATAACATTATTGCATGTTGCGATTATAATAAAAAAACAAAAAACATTTTTAATGTAGTGATTATTATTATAAAAAATGTTAACCCACCATCACTCACGTACGCATAGATCCCTTCTCTTAAATACTAGGGCTGGTGTGGCGCAGTCGGTAGGCCCCGGATTCAATCCTTCGTGGTGCCACTGAGTTTCATCGGTGTGTTCTTGGGCAAGACACTATCAATTAGCCTCGTCCGTCGAATGGGGACGTAAACCGGGCGGTCCCGTGTATCGGTCTATCCTCCGAGCACGTTAAAGAACCATAGGAATCTATTCGATAATAAGATTATGGGCAGGTTCCTGGTTTCCTATGTATCCTTGCCCTCTCTCTTTGTGGCGGCTCTAAATAACCTATACTGTGTTGATGAGCCGTTAAACAACATTCAATTAAATCTTCTTAAACCTCATGTCCACCCGCATCCCTTAAGCTTCCTGCTCCCCACTCCCACACGTACACATTTCTTCTCTTAAACCTTCTGACCACCCGCATCCCTTAAGCTTCCTGCCCCACTCCACACACACACACATTTCTTCTCTTAAACCTCCTGTCCACCCGCATCTCTTAAGATTCCTGCTCCCCTACACACATTTTTTCTCTTAAACCTCCTGCCCACCGGCATCCCTTAAGCTTCCTGCTTCCCCTCCACACAGATTTCTTCTGTTAAACCTCCTGCCCACCCGCATACCTTAAGCTTCATGCTCCCCCTCCCACACACACCACACATGTCTTCTCTTAAACGTTAACATTTTTAATGAAGTGATTATTATAATATATGTGGGTTTTAAAAAATTGTTAACATTTTTAATGCGATAAAAAAATCTTAACATTTTTAATGTAGTGTTTATTATAATAAAACAATAACTAACATTTTTAATGTCAGTTAAACATATAGTAAAAAATAATTATAATAGCAGGGTCCCCAACGGCTTTCCTCACTACATTAAAAGTGTTAACATTTTTTTATCGCATTACATATATACATTATTATTATAATCTGTCCAAAAACCAAAAAAGAATTCTGGTCAAAACTTCAAACTTATATTACAGAAAAATGCAATACAGCATTCGTAACTTTAACAGAAACAGATATTTTATTTGGAAATTGTAAATTTGATACAGTTTAGAGTAAAATCATCAGCTAAGGCTGAATGGATTGAAGGCGCGGAAAAAAATACTAAATATTTTTCAAACTTAGAAAAAAAGAGGGCAGAATCTAAAACAATAAATATACTTACATGCAATAATTTTGAGATAACAAAATCAAAAGACATATTACAAGAAACAAAAATATTTTATAAAGAACTATACAGCAAGGTTCAAACAAATAATTCAATAATCATAATATTATTAAATTAAATGATAATCAACAAGAATTATGTAATGGTGTTTTAACTGAATATGAGTGTAAAATAGCGTTAAAAGACATGAACAATAACAAGAGTCCAGGGTCTGGTGGGTTATCAACAGAATTTTATAAAATATTTTGGAATAACATAAAACAGTTTTACATTGAATCAATAAATTACTCATACATGCATGACGCTATAACACCATTGCAGAAGCAAGGTATATAACGCTTCTACCTAAAAAAGACAAAGATCCTTCACTATTGATAAACTGGAGACCAATAAGCTTATCAAATGTAGTCTATAAAATTGCGACAAAAACTATAGCTAACAGAATGAAAAAGTATTACCAGACATTATTAATAACAGTCAGACAGGATTCTTAAAAGGTCCGGGACTGATATTCTTCGCTGATTTTGAAAAATCGTTCGACAGTTGACCATGTTTTTATTTTTAAAACATTACAATATTTTAAATTTGGTAACGAATTTATCAACTGGATAAATTTATTTTATACTGACGCACAAAGTTGTGTGTCAAATAATGGTTATTCCTCAGAGGTTTTTAATATAAAAAGAGGAGTTAGGTAGGGATGCCCATTGTCTCCATATTTGTTTAAATTTTATATCAAGTTGTAAATAACGATAACAATATTGAAGGCGTAAAGGTACGCAAAAACACTATCAAATACACTGTTTTTGCAGACGATGCTACATTTATGTTAAATGGAAATCAATCTTCATTTGAATCTTTAATATTATTAATTGATACGTTTAGCTCCATTTCCGGTTTAAAGTTAAATTCCAAGATATCGATTATTCTCCGTGCAGGCTCTTTAAAGAAATCCATGCCAATATTTTGTAAAGAAAACAAATTTGCTTGGACAAATGAAAAAGCATCAACACTGGGAATCGTTTTCACGAACGATGATAAAAAAAAGATTTAAACTACAATCCAAAAATAGAACAATTTCAAAACTGCCTTGATAACTGGAAGAAACATAAATTGTAAAATCACAGTAATAAAAACATTTGCACTACCAAAACTAATTTTTCCACTAACTGTGCTTGAATCACCCAACATAAACACTATAAACCTAATTAAAAATAAAATGTTCGAATTTCTGTGGGAGGGAAAACCAGACAAAATTAAGCGTAAAACAATTATACAAAATATTGAAAACTGTGGAACGAAGATGATAGATATAGAACTTTTTATAAATTCAAAACAGTACATATGGAATAATTCTTTCATTAAAAATAAAGGCAGTTTATTATTTTACAAATCATGGTTACAGCTAGGAATTAAAACAATAAATGATATATATGATTCTAGACAAAAGACGTTTTTATACTTTTGAAAGATTAAGACAATTATACAATATAAGTGATTCCGAATTTCTCAGTTATTTCACTATTACCCAAAGCATACCAAAAAGATTATTAAAACAGAAAATATAATAGAAATTGAAAAAACACCTTTATTACACCAAGCGAAGAAATGCAACTCTCCAAATAGAATGTTATATAATATGCAAATTCAGCTAATAAATAATGATAATGAAATAAAACCTCATCTTAAATGGGAAGAAATATTTAACAACCTTAACTGGAAAACCATTCATTGTCTACCTTTCAAAAGTACCATAGACACAAAACTAAGATCATTTCAATACAAATACATTATGATAATTTTACCTACTAACCAGGTTTTATCTAAATGTAAAATAGTTAATTCACGTTTATGTGAATGTTGTGATAGACATCCGGAAACTCTAGAACATTTGTTCTGGGAATGTCATTTTGTAAGAGCCTTTTGGACTCAAGTACATAATTGCTGTATTGCAAACAATCAACCTTTTAACATCTGTTATCAAAATATATCGTTCGGGTTATACAACTCATCAAAATTTAACTTACCAAACTGTATAATTTTACTTGCTAAATATTTTATTTTTAAAAATAAATACACGAGAACAATTCCCAGTATTGCAGCATTCATACCATACTTACAAAAAAACAAGCAAATATAAAGAATTATTGCAATAAACAAAAACAAACTTAGGTCACACGAAATTAAATGGGGTAACATGTAAAATAAAAATAAGAAAAATATACGCATACAGCTTCTCATCTGTAAACCTCTATTTCTCTTTTCTTTTCTCCTTTTTTACTTTCTTTAATTCGTCTTTGTCTTTTTTTATATTCACACGTAAAAGATTACCTGTAAGACATTGTATTAATGTTCTGTTATTTATAGTAACCATATAATGTGTTAAGTTTCAAAATCATATAGTTTGTATTGATACCTGAACAACTTTTGTATACCATTGTATTATGTCTTACATGGAATAAAATAAATTAATAAAACAAAAGAAAAAGAAAAAGACGCTTGGTTTACCAAACGACAATAAACAAATGTGATATTGTCAACCTTCGGAAAAATAATGTCAACCTCGTCTTCGCCTCGGTTGACATTATTTTCCTCAGGTTGATAATATCCACTGTCACCCTCACTTGGATGCAAAATTTATATAGCGTTGTTGTTTTGCATCTGACGTTTAAAATGACGTCTAAACGGTTATCGTTTTTAAAACGGTTGACGTACATGACGTCAGAGGTTAATATATTTTTTTTCAGACCACCTCAATAGTCAATCAACACTTTTAATAAACCATGTTAGATTTTAAAATTCACCATTCTTTGTTTCAACAATTATCTCATCTTTTTATTTTGGTAAAAGAAAATATACTTTGTTTTCATTCTAGTTAAAACAGGTTGTTGTAACCACAAACCTTATATACAGTTTTTATACAGGTTTCATCAAGAACGCATGCGGTAATAGGTAGGCCTGGTCAGTTGTATTGATATCAATTACTAAACCCAAATTAACAGGTCAGTTATAATAGGCTTCATGCTGTGATCAAGCAGTAAAGTTGATCAACAGTTTTGAGCAGTTTTTAGACCACTGTATGTTAGACTGTATATAACCATTTGATAATTTCTTTTCCGTCTTGCGTCTTGTTCAGTTTTTATGATAATAAATGTAGTACTTCTTGGTTGTATCAACAATATCCACAAGCGCATGATCAATAATGGCCACATACTCTGATAATTGCCCACTGACTTGCAGCACTAGCATGCTTCAATGTCACACGAATTGGGAATTTAAGTTTCATGTTTCAATTATATGGTTATTATAGCATAACTGTTGGAGTAGCTTTTTAGCTCTAGAGAAACGAATAAGTTGAGAAACATAGACCCTATAAGAAGTAGGTCGGGGATCATCCCCATCTACATGGGGATAATTAACAATATCATCTCTCTTGTCATAGATTTTACTAATTATTTCGCCATTTTCGATAGAGAGATGTAAATCAAGAAAAGAAGCAACAGTATCAGAAATATGAGCTTTGATGAGTTGAAGTTTTTAAGGATAGATATTATTAACCATAGTAGAAAAGAAAGGATTGCCAATGTTCAATATATCATCTAGATTCCGAGAGGTGTCATTAAAGGCTTCACTTACATCTGCTTGAGTATCGGATGAAAGACTCAACATGAAATCTCTTTCATAGCCATACAAGAACAAATCTGCGACAAGAGGTGCACAGTTAGTACCCATAGGGATACCTACAATTTGTCTATAAACGTTAGTTCCATACCTGACGAAATATTATCTAATAGGAAAATGAGTGCTTCACAAACTTCTTGGCAAGTCCACATAGTGTAATTGTCTAACCTGCCGTTAGTAAAAAACGCTTTAATATTGTTACAGGCCAAACATATTTTTTTCTCTAGCGAAAGGTTTTTGAATAAGAGCAATAAGCTTGTCTTTGTATAATTTTAAAAATTGATTTTTCCCCCAAGTAGATCTAGAACGAATTCGACAGCGCGCCATCGCAAAATACCAACGTTCTCTTCACACAGGTCAATTCCTTTTAACCCTGTATCCATTGTACTTGCAATTGTTTTGATCGTTCTTTGATACTCAGATCAGAAATAGTATTATTGATGCTTTTGTGTATACATGTATGACACTGTAAATGAATAAAAAATGTTTAGGGTATTCGAGTCTCATGGTGACCATGGAGCAAATTATACTGATGTTTCCACACACACACACACACCCAGCCCCACAATATATACACTGTAATTCACTCATCAAAATGTTCATTTGAGACATAATTAAAACAAGACCCCCTTTTCCCCTCCAACCACCACCCACCTTTCCAACCCCAGGGAAGACGTCCGAGTTTTAAACGATAAATCATTTGACATGCTGTGTATCTCTTTCATAGACGACTATTATACCAATTAATGTGCAATAGTATGACAAAATGACACCATAATTGAATTATTGGTGTATTTGATGCTCCTTTCTCCATGCCCCACCGATTACGTAGAAGCAAACAAATGTATACAGTGTAATCCCATCATCATAATGTTTCATTTGAGACAAATTTATCAACAAAAAACAAAACAACTCCAAACCCCCCTCAAATGTCGAGTGTCAAAAACATACCTGTATTATACTACCAGTAACCCGGATATTTTCTGATCAGATTATTAATGTAATTGGTCCCCATCTAAGTATTTTAGAGGTACGAAGATAGAAACTTGTTTATTTCACGGAGTCTTCTTCACTTGTTAACGTAGGAAATATAGATTTTAGTTTACAAAATGGTTTAACTTTACTTTTTTTCTGAAACAATATGCGTGTGTCCGTCTTTCGCCGGTAACCTTGTGCCATAAAGATATACAATTCCAGGTTCACAGGCAATTTACATTACGATACGACACGCTTGAGATACGCTGATCTTATTTAGCATTCCAACCTTGTTCCTCGAGCTACAGTACATGCTTTAAGGACCTCTTAAAAGTACATTCCTTTTATACAAAATGTACTTCAAACTGTGGTTTTGAAATAACGATGGTTTACTCCTTTTTTGTCAAGTTACACATTAAATTTGAATCGATGTGCATCATACCACATTTAATGTACTTTTAAACTGTATAATTTAACATGTTCAGGGTTTTTTTAAGAGGAAAACTGCGTTTATGAAGCATTAAGGATCATTATTATATGTGTGGGGAAACATCAAATACGCAATAATTTAAGTTTTATAGATGATGAAAACAGGATAGGGCGAGTTTTAGTAAGATTTTAATTAGTCTATTTTCGATCTAAAATAATTAGGAATACGTGGGTGCACACCTATTTTGTTTGCTGTTTTCCTTAAAATGAAATAGATTTAAAATCATTATGATAATTATTACTATTGGCTGAGTAATACATTTTCATCCGATATTACGTCTTTCAAAATGTTATGCTCGAGAACAATTTGACAGTATATTATTGTTTGTTTTCATAAACCATTCCTCCTATTCTGGTTAAGCAGTTTACTTGCTTTTTTTTTAATGGACTTGAAACTAAAACGAACGAGCCCTAAACCAGTAAAATACATATCCTTGGGTATATAATAATGTTTTGTTGATATAGAAATGGGTGGCATATTTGAATAACAATACACTGTATTGCAAATACACTATTGTTGTGTTTGATATTATTTATTAAAGAACTGAAATGAGATAAGATATTTTAGCATTCATGTGCATATACGCATAGCTACGGGCATGACCTGGAGTTTCGATAAGCGATTTTGTAATTTTGCCTTTCTTTGGAGGGTTAGTTTCTTTAATGAAATGTATTGAACACGAATCAGACTCTTCACGTTAGGAAATGTAATCAAATTATATATATATATATAATTCTGAAAATTATTTGTTTACGTCTGTTAAAAACGTTAAAAAGTATGATTCAAAGGGAAATTGGCTGTAATGCAGTATGCAATGTCAATATCATCTTAAAGACATTTTCTATAGGTTTTTCTGCATAACAGATTTTCTTTAAACTTTTTGTACAGTAAGTCTGTTAGATATTTAGACAGAAAAGGCAAAAATAATGGTAGGTCACCATGATTGTTAAAATTTTAAAAAACAATTTGTAATGCCACCGTCATGTCAATCTGTCCAAAAAGTTGAACAAGTCCATGAAATAGCTAAATAAGACAATTTTGAAGCCTTATCATTTATTCATTGGTCACAATTCTGCTAAAATTGTATTAAAGTAAAGAACATTTAATTACAATATCATTTAAAGCTCATCTTTATGTAAAATCTATATTTTTTTACAAAATCTCTTGAGACCATTACCACCATTTATGCACAAATTAGTCCATAATGATACAATTTCTTTTTTTTTGTATGTTCCCAATAATAGAATTTGTTTAAAATTTCTAAGCACACAGTTTAACATATATAAATTCAAAATGTGCAATAAAAATGATAGGTCCCCATGCTTGTTTAGATTTTTTTTTGAAACCCTAAACCTATGCTAAAAGGCCAAGTTTTGAATGAAATTATATAAAAATGGTATATTTTCCGTTTTTGTTATGTTCCTAATAACAGAATTTGTTCAAACTTCCTAGGCACTTATTTGAACATATATTTAGACAATATATGCAATTAAAATTATAGGTCACCATGCATATTGAGATTTAATATTGGTTTTTGGAACCCTACCATTATGCTTAAATTTTTTAATTTTGTTGCAATTTTTACAAAATTCTAAATTTTTCCTATTTTATGTATCTAATAATAGGCATTAATTTAAATAAAGAAATAAAAAAAAATCAAAAAAAACAACAAAATAAAAAAAAAACATTAAAAAAAACATTAAAAAAAAACAAAAGACAAAAAATACAACTAGACATCAAAAGCAACATTCCTGTAAATGTGTAGGAAAATCCATCCAATAGTTTTAGAAGAGAAGTCGCCCAAAAATGCTGCGCATGGAAAACTACAGAAAATGCCTTTAAGCTGAAACAATACATACGCAAACAACAGAGTATACCTGATACTTTAAGAAGTCCCCTCACCCCCCCCCCACCCCTCCCCCCCCCCCACAACCCCCATATCACACACACACACACACACTATCACAGCGTTATTGGCGTTATGTTAAGAGCAAGCGCACTGTGTGGCAACAATCAACCATTCTATGGATATGGTGAAGAATGTGGTTGCGTTTATTAATCCTGTACAAACGACGGTAAAAACAGCAGATCTTCCGATATTTGCATTGGCAAAATATTCAGTGGTAATTTTTATTATGATGGAATGGTTTCACATCGAAATGGCAATGGTGAAGGTACTGTGTAATGTACTGAAATACAATGGCTGGATAACTGTCCCCTCTGAAGCTCCTATCGAATCAAATGATACTGCCGAATCGATTATATCTGATTTAAATGCTTCAAAAACAATTTTAAGAGAACCAGATAACTGAATGTGCCTTTGAACAAGCTAAAGGTAAATATGTATGCCAACGATACATTGAGATGGCGATAAAAATAGTGTACTGACTATCATTTAAAGAAGGTCCACAATTTCAGCTATGGAATCAGGTGCTGGATTTTTTCTGTACTTTGTGCACTCGTATAGAGTAATATTCAGCTAGACAAAAATGTACTTCAGAACTCATCCTCTACGTGTTTGCCCTTGGTCATGCTGGATCGCTTCCAATTCGTTTGATTTATCGGCAACATGTTCAAATTGCCACGCATAGCTATATGGCACTGTACACGTCAAAGTAGCACGTTAGCATTTGCAACTGCTGCATGTACGGTTTCTTTTCTTACAACCACATTGCCGATATGCTTGACATATAGCTGAAACGCGGAAAAGAGTTGTCCAATACGGTTTCCAGTGGTCACCAGCATATGTGCAGACCCATTAAGACGGATAAAGTATAACCTGATATTTAGTAGTATGCAACTGTACCTATCAATCTTTTACTCTACCTAGGGTGGGGGGAGGCAGGACATGTCTGGATAAAATGAAATAAAAAGTTATGAAACATGTGTCTGTAAGTGTCCTTGATGACTCTGATGACACTTGTCAAGCTCCTTTGGCGGAGAGTATGGCTAGTGGGTATTGAAATAAATGGACTTGCCAACAAATAAAATAAACGAAATGCTAAATCGTACGCCTTTTCTAAAATACAATACAGACAATATTTATCCAGAAAAATGGCAATAATTTTACAAAAATGCGATACAGAGTTATAGAACATGTGTCTACTATCATCCACGCTTTACTGAAGTTGTATTAATAATTAAAAATCATCTATTGAAATACAAGGACTTGCCTAAAATCTTTAACAGAATTTTGAAGTCGAAAAAGGGACATAACTTTGCTTCAATGCAATACAGAGTTATGGAACATGTGTTTACTAGTACCCTTGATATTGCAAGCTTTATTGATCAAAGTTTTGTTGATGCACAACTTTCAGTCGTTAAAATACATTGACTGTCAAAAAAGAACTTTAACCAGAAATTCAAAGTAAGAAAAGGGCCACGCTTTTGCTTAAATGCAGCATTATGGAACGTATGTCTACCAGTGTCCTTGGTGGTACTGATGGCATATTTCAAGTTTCACTGACCAGTGGTTGCTAAAATAATTGAACTTGGCAAACGACTGAAAACCAATGTCGACGCAAACGTTGAGTAGCTCTAAAAAAGCTCTTCTTATTCTACAAATAGTAAACTTAAAAAAAAATATTTTGGCGTTCAAGTTGACGAAAAAAATAATCTGGCCAGTGTATTAGGCCAAATAAAAATCCCGGCTTTAAAGAAATGAAAGAAAAAATATTCCGGCTGAAAGGAAAATCCCAGCCCCCCACCACCCCCCATCCCCCAGAAATCAAAATGGTCGGTCCCTTAGAGGTTATTGCTGTCATCGTTATATCTTACAAGCGAAGATTTTTGTTTTGATAATGTCTTAATTTTATACTGAGACACAACACCACAACTTACATCAAGATGTTATGAGAAAGTTAATGGATAGAGCATCAAACATATTTAATTCTTAAATTGTTTTTATAATTTTATAAAACATGTGTCCGTATGTTAATATCTATTGTTTTTTGATGTTCAGTTGTTTATTCATTGTTTAGTATGTATACATTTAATCATGTTTTAAGCAATCAAATCCAAAATCATTTCGCGTACTTTCTTCATAGACTTCACCGACATCACTATATGCAACCTACACACCCTAAACACATGCTACTATTTTGTCTCCTGCGGACACATTGGTCCTTTTTTGTGATCTTTAATGTTTCCGCGGACATATATTATGGTATTATGGTATTCATAGCATTATTACTGATTCGGATGTATACCTATGTGTTATTGGCGTACACATTGTTTTACTGCTTGTGTCATTTGAATACTTGATAACCACGCACACAACTATTGTACCTTGTGGTATGATTCACACATTTTTCATTTTATGATTGTATGCATGTACTCATCCGCATCATTAATAATGTTATGAATACGCTAATATATGAAAACCACTGCAGTATATCAAGTTAGATTATACATTTATTAGTTCATTTCAAACTAATTTGATAATGTGAGTATATTTGGGGTGGTATGGGAAATAGTGTACGATAAAGTATGATTATGATATCATGATTTATTATGTCCACCATTTCGCGCCTGGCTGTATATTATTTTGATAGACTTAAACATTGGGAATACAGACAGACTTCTTTGTAAACTCTCCATGTTTAAAGTGTCCATTAACCAGAACGACATAAACAGGGTATGTCTCACAATATTTGTTCTCATAAGGTGAAAAATAGCATCAACTGACATAATAGAGGGTTATTGGCTTGTTAACGGATCAATACCATGTTTTTCTTTTAAATTGTAAAAAAAATATATAACAGCAACGATACGATTTTAACATTTTGCTAATAACATTATTTAAAAATAATGTTCACTAAACCCCTACGTAGACTGCCACTAAAATGTTGTCAACAGTTCGGCGGTTCTACTATTACGACGTTACTGTGCCCTTCCTGAATCATCGAATGCTCAAGGACAACACATTGTTATGCGTGTCAACAGTCAGGCATTTCTTCGTATTCTAGCGTAACATTATCTGTTAAACAATCCCAAAAACAAATTATACACACTATAAATGC
The DNA here is from genome assembly GCA_037043455.1 of Cyrtodaria siliqua. Classification (NCBI taxonomy): domain Eukaryota; kingdom Metazoa; phylum Mollusca; class Bivalvia; order Adapedonta; family Hiatellidae; genus Cyrtodaria; species Cyrtodaria siliqua. Next base: position 111,961 of record JAWPHD010005941.1, read on the forward strand.
GAACGACATTGGTTAAGGTCGCGTTGACTCTTACATTTAGGCAATTTGAACTCGCTTTAACAAACACAAGCCGATATTTTAGATTAGGTACCGACCATTTTGATTTCTGTTTCGTGGGGTTGGGCGGGGGGTGGGGTGGGGGTGTTGCCTGGGATTTTTCCTGAAAAAATATTCTGGCCTTTGAATTGCAGAAAAAAATATCCTGGCTCTGACTTGAAGGAAACAAAAACAACAGTCCCTCAAATTGTTGGAAAAAAGATCCAGCCTTTTCTCCCATTCTGGCTGTGAGTCCAATTAGACGAAAAAAATAATCTGGCTCCCTCTTCAGTCTATATGACCAATGTGGATCTACTTCATCAGCCACTGGATTCAACATGGAAATGTTTAAACACAAGCTGGCTACATCCACAACTTCTACTCAGAAGTTTATCGAAATCTCCAGTTGAAATGAATTGTAGATGACTGTGATAGTATTCATGGTTGTAATAAATGTGATGTACATAGATCATGGAAGTAATACTTGTGGTATACATTGGTCTTTGCAGTTACAAATGTGGTATACACTGGCAATGATGGTAGTAAATGTGTTGTATAAATGGTTATATAGTTATCATGGTAGTAATTTGGTATACATTGATCATGGTAGTAATGAACATGATATTTATATAAAGTCATGGTTATAATTACTGTGGTATACATAAGTCATGGTTGTAATAAGGCCATTATTTTTTGATAATTCGTTTTACGAACCCTCCTAAGACAAAACAAAATTAGGTATTTTATTTTTCCATAGGGAATTTGATTGTTTATTTTTGTGTTTTTTTCCATTCCTCCTACAGCTATTCTCTGTCTTGATGGTTCTTAAAACAAATAATAAAAAATAATGACATAAATGTGATATACATTGGTCATGGTAGTATGTAAATATGGCAATCATGTGAGGGTGACAGTTAATATGTGTCAACCTTCTAAAGCTATTTATTTTATTATTCTGAGAAATATGTTTGAAAAAGATATTTGGTTCTGCTAAATATTCCTTTGAAATAAAGCATGAGAAAACATGGTTACTTCCTCTGTTCAAAATCACATACTTAGCACCTAGACAATATGTTTTGGCAGATGGTTCTTTGTGTTCTTTCGGAATCTTCAGCTGTGAACTCACGAGTAAACTTCAAATCCGCTTCAGAAAGTTGTGCAAACTATGTCAGCCATTTTAGTAAATGTTCACTGATTTTCATTTGCGTATGTATACATACACTGTTCAGCATAGGACATCCCAATACATAATTATAAACTTGCGTTGACTTCACAATCATAAGACTATCATTTAGTGACTCACTCCATGGAGACATTACAAGCGATATGAGATATTACAAAAATGGGAAAAAAACATTCTATGGACATTTTAACATGGGTGTTTGACATGAGGTATATTATTAATAAATATGGTATCAGTGGCCATGGTAGTAATACATGTAGTATGCATAGCTCATGTAGTAATACATGGGGTAGTCAGTGGTCATGGTAGTAATGAATGGGGTATTCAGTAGTCATGGTAGTAATAAATGTGGTATTTACTCTTAGTAGTCATGGTAGTACAAAATGTGATATACAGGGGTCATTTGAGTAATACTTGCAATATACAGTGGTCATGGTAGTAGAAACTGAGGTAAAGAGTAGCCATGATAGTTATACATATTATGTACTTTGGACATGTTAGTAATCAATGTGGTATGCAGTGGTCATGGTAGTATTACAATACAAGTGTCCTGGTACTTGTGCGATGGACTTTGTGAATATCATCAAAAAGTAAGTGGATTTAAGAAGCAGCTTCAGCCACATGCAATGCCAGGTTATAGACAAAGATATGCGCTATATGCCAGTGTTAATAAGAATGGTATGGAACATGGTAGTCATTGCCCAGTACAAGACAAACCCCTACACAACTAAACATCCAATCAATTCATAATTTAGCATAGCAATAGGGGGCTCATATAGAAAGCATACAAGTACAAGCATAACTAAATATTAACACATGAAGTGCTATCCAACACATATGGAAAGATCCATATTAAACAAGAACTGTCGAAAGGACAGCAATCTCCACTATTCAAAGTCAATTTTAAACAAGGCCACTGACACTTCTGTCTCACCAACCATGGTGCCAGTTCATTCACAAGGTCAGTCAAGTCTTAGTTATGGAGGTTAATAGGTGGTGGTCACTGAGGTGATGGTGTAGGGGTGTGGTGGGGAGCGGATGGTCAGTAAACATATATACCAAATATCAAAGGAAGACCTTCAATACCCCAGAAAGAATATGAACTTGAAGAGGGTGAAGAGGGGAAGTGAAGTGTTACTGAATAGGGAAAGAAAACAGAAATAATACAATATTTTCATTGGAGGAGTCTAAAGGTGGAGTGTGTGTGTGTGGGGGGGGTGGGGGGGGTGGGGGTGGTTGATGGGGGGGGGGGGGTAGGCTGGAAAAAAACATGATGCAGACATGGTAACTGAAGAGAAACCAAAACGAATAGAATAAATATTTGTCTATCTGGGGTGGTGATGGTGGTGGTGGTGTAGGAGTTGGGAAGGTGTGGGGTTTATGGGGCTAATGACATTTACAGGCTTGCCATTGTTATTGGATGTATGCAGTGAGTTGCATTGAAATATATGAAGCTACTTAAAAAATTTGAACTGAAACTCTAAGTTGAAAAAGAAAATATCATCTGGCTAAAATGAAATAAAATGTTATGAAACATGTGTCTGTAATTGATGATACTTGTCAAGCTCCTTTGACTGAGATATATGGCTAGTGGGTATTGAAATAAATGAACTTGCCAACAAATAAAATAAAAGAATTCAAAGTCGAAAATAGGCTACACATTTTCTAAAATACAATACAGAAAATATTTATCCAGAAAAGGGGCCATAATTTTTCTGAAATGCAATACATATTTATGGAACATGTGTCTACTAGCATCCACGCTTTACTGAAGTTGTATTAATAATTAGCAATCACAGGAAATAAAGGACTTGCCTAAAAACTTTAACCAGAATTTTGAAGTCGAAAAAAGAACATAACTTTGCTTAAATGCAATACAGGGTTAATATGGAACATGTGTCTACTAGTGCCCTTTGTTATTCCAAGCTTTACTGAAGTTTTGTTGACGTACGACTTTCAGTTGTTAAAATAAATGGTTTTGTCGAAAAAGAACTTATACCAGAAATTCAAAGTAATAAAAGGGCCATGCTTTTGCTTACATGCCATACATAGTTATGGAACATGTGTCTTCCAGTGTCCTTGATGGAACTGATGACATATTTCAAGTTTCACTGACAAGTGGTTGCTGAAATAACAGGACTTGGCCAACAACTGAAAACCAACCTCGACGCAGACAGGGTACGACACTAACATTTTCTGTCTGGGATCCCTACTTTGTGCATATGGGTGCCCCTTTCAACATTAGGGATCCCACATAAAACAAAGAGTATATATTTGACAATCGTGAACGCTCGGCCAACCCGTCATTCCTCGGGATCCCGCCTAGTGTGTATCACGGCGCTTCGGTATGTTCAAAATCTTGACATTATGTTAGCCGGAAGGCAACGGCACAGAAAATAGTGCACTGTTGCTAAGCTGTTGCTACATAAACAATGTGGCCGCTTGTCACACGTGTTTATGTATGATTTGCGTTGCATGTTTGTTATTTACAATACAGATGAAGGTTTTATCACTGCTTTCACGTAAATAAACTATAGATGGAGCAATCGGCTAAATGACATTGCAAAATGTTGAAGATAACTTTGGTTTTGAATGCAAATTCATTTTGGCGGGAATCTGACGCGCGTCACGATATTATGACGTAACCAATATGGAAACCTGCGTATTACATTCGAGTCATGCTGCGCAGCAGTGTACGAGATGTTGCGAATGAGCATTTCAGTCCGATATATTGTATTTCATTTTTTATGCCTCATGTTTCTTAACTGCTTGCAGTTTTAAATTGCTGCATCCGGTTACGAATGTGCAGACCTTGTCAAATTTTGAACAAATGTGGCAGGTCATCAGCTGTTTTGTGTTATCGTAACGCAACCACTTCAGCTAGTTTGAAATGAACGCTGTCGTTTAGTTTTATCATAGTTTTTTATAGTCAATTCGTTCTTCCGTCGTGTTTTCTTTTAAATTTTCCGGGCGTTGGAGATGCGTTTTTTAGAAATGTCCACATACCAGTCCGGTTCGCGATGTTGCGATTTTACCAGATCACAATCAAATATACGCTTGATACCCAGTTGGCATAATAAGCGCCTAGCGAGAGCAATTGATATTCGGGATCCTCGATATTATAGGTAAAACGAAAGGCAAACTGAATTACCTTTTCGGACAATTTTTGCGCTCGCTTTTTGGGGGATTTTCGATTAAAAAATCTATGAAATTTGTTCTTAATAAGAACCTGACGGCTTCTAGAAGCAGGGATCCCACCTTAAAATCTGGGATCTTCGGGATCCTGGAACACTGTTAGTGTCGAACCCTGCGCAGATGTTGAGTAGACCTACAACAGCTCTTCTTATTCTAAGAATAATAAAACTTTAAATATTCTGGCTTTCAAGTTGACAAAAAAATTAATCTAGCCAGTGTATTAGGCGAAATAAAAATCCCGCCTTTAAAAAAATGTTTTTTTTATTCCGGCTGGAAGAAAAATCCCAGGCCCCATCCGCTCACACCCCCAGAAATCATAATGGTCAGTTCCTTACAATGCAACAATAATATATTTAAGCTAAGTTAAAAAAATACCTGTGCAGGCATATTTTAAGTCAAAACAATACTGGACTAATAAATTGAATTTCTAATTGTAATGCTTGTTAATAGTTTGAAGATTGCAGCGTGTCCCTTTTTTCATGATAACATATTTAAATTCATTAATCTTAAAGCTTCAAATGTCTTATTAAAGAGATATGTCTGCAATTAAAAAACACACACAAGAAACAACGACCAATTGAGTTAATGCTGTATATATACAAATACCACCCGAAAGAAAAAGATTGAAAATGAAAAGGAGTGGAATGCACAAGAAATCTTGTTCGATTCCGTTCCAAAGTTCCACTCCACGAATAGGCCCTTCTACGGGACTGTTTCAGTTGATGAAGACAAATTGTCATATCATCCCTACTTAAGCTGACAATCATATGTCATATCAAATATTGAGAAAAGTGTGTTAACAAATTACATAAAATTAAATAAATGTTGGCAGTAACATTATGTCTAATACTTGTTTACGTTTCCAATACTGTATAAAATGCCTATAGCCTGGTGATACGCAGTTTATACTGTTCCCCGATTATGGCGCTGAGCGGTGATATCTTGTGAAGTAACAACAAACGTTGGCATAAACGTCGAACAGGAAATGTAGCTTTCAGCAGACAGTCAACCAAAACACGCCCCAATAAAACAAATAGCAATTACAATGTTAATAAGAAGTAACTTCTCAAACACAAACCGATTGACAGTAGGGCACTGACCGTTTGGTCAGTGGCAAAATGGCCTCTAGGAGGTTTAAATCAGGCTCCAGTGTGCACCAAACCTCTTACCCTATTGTCATCCCAATGAAACGGAACTGTAAGGGGTTTATGTTTAAAACTGAGAAAGATGGTTACTATGTCACCGTAACATCATGTTACTGTTAGTTTGAAAGTCACTGTATGACAATGTTTAAGGTGTTGATAAACCTTTGGTGACACTGAAATTGACATTTCAATGTCACATGAACAGTTGGTCAAACTTATATGAAGAGTTTCAAATCTTTTCTATCATAACAAACGAAAACGAATGTTACCGTAACCTACCTGTTAACCCCCTGTTCCGCATACATTTTAAAATGTAGCTGAGTGGAATATAGATGGAATATAGTGACCACATTCCGACATTTTCGATAACACAGTAGTTTTGTTCTCGAGGCAGTAGTTTCCGGTTGGCATAAATGAGACGGGGAGATTACACCCATCTTGCTCTTGCAGTAGGACTGCACTCACCCCTATATCGGATGCATCCGTACTGGGGGTAAACTCCTTGTCAAGATCTGACACATTTAACATAGAAGTCTTTACCAGGTTACCCTTTAACGAAATAAAAACAGAAATAAACAACAACTACAAAGATGAACTAAGGCAAGACATGACATCACAAACATAAATATGCTGACAATAGCGCTACCGCCTTAGATTGTCTGGGTCATGTTGTCTGGAAGGATCAACAATTGGAATCCAAACCCGACAAGGTTAAGGCCAGTCAGGAAGCACGAAGACCCGAGACCAAGAAACAAGTTAGGTTGTTTTGGGGTTAGAGGAGTTAAATCGGAAGCACCTTTGTCAAACTTGACGGATGGGGATGTTCCCCGAGCTACTTCTTAGGGTGTCTATGTTTCTCAAATTATACGTTTTTCTAGAGGTTTAGGCGTGTTGCCATGAACTTTGAAAAACCTTTGCAAAACGTTATTATCGTTACCCTAATCTCCCTTTTATATATAAAAGTATTATAAGAACTCTTCTGCGACCACAACCTGACTTCTATGGTGATGTGATTTATAACTTCGAAAGATCACCAACAATTTGTCTATAAACGGTAATTCCATACCTGATGAAAATAGTATCTAATAGGAAACTTGTTATACATTTTATCAAAAGAGGTCATAGCCGTATCATTGCAACGCACCTGCATGTTTAGTGGTTGATCCATTTACAGTTCGCCATTATGCTTTCCTCTTTTATTGTGCGATGACCGGACAGATTGTGGACCCTCTGATAAATCTACCTAAATCCTCAAAGGTAGGTATAGTTTGATGTTTGTCTTGTCGTACCCTTAACGGTTTGTTATCCTGTTGCCCTGGCTTTTGCCAAGTCACTGAGTACTTGTTTAGACGCTTTTTAGGCTTTTGTGTTTTTAGCTTTTATCTACAGGATCATTTATAAATACTGATAAGGGTGATCGTTTGAAGCAACAAACACAAGCGAATAAAGTAACATACTCGGTTTTATTGAGTCTGTTCAACAAAGGTAATGTAACAAGCAACACCTTTCACGCCCCCTAGCACCGGCTTGAGCGGTATTCTACTTCAAAGCCATATATATTGTACTAGTCGGAAAGTACCAGTAAAATAACACTACTGATTCATAGCACGGGGAGAACTTTTACTGGCGCCACACTGCACTTAACGAAATATAGTATGAATGTTAATAAATACTGATCGGAAGCAACAAACACAACCTAGAGACGGACACTCATTTTTTAGTCTATTCATGAGAGGTAATGTAAGAATAAACACCCTTAGCACCGGCTTAAGCGGTATTCTTCTACAAAGTCACATATTTTGGGCTCGTAGATCCTAAAATAGCAGTAAAAATATCATTACGGATTGTGCTATACGTATGTGTTACACCTATATTGCATATTAATGCTTCCTTGTTTGTTAGAGAATATTACCTGACTTGGATATCTTTATTTACGATTGTTTGGTTTATGAAACGGCGTCTAAAAGTATCGTTAAAACCTAAGCTTCCAGGTGCGGAGCTAAACCCTCTGAATGTGTAAGCCCTCGGGGTGAAAACATCTCTGTGAAACCAGCTGGTGTATAACGGGCCCCGTACATGGACATATAGGTCAGGAGTTTGTGGAGGCGACGACCCCCGGGACACGTGTTTGGTCCACCTCAAACCTCGATGGAGATCCTTCAAATCATAACCTCATAATCTTCATATCATCAATCCGCATAGGAGGCATTTGATGATCAATTCAACGTTAATTGGAGTCGCGCACCGTATTCATCTCTTTGCGCATTAGAGAATTGGGATCATCGTGTTATTTAATATCAGAGTGTTATTTTTTTTTAACTTTACTGTTGATTAAATAAGAAACACCATCAACATCTATATTACGTTGTCATCTATAGACAGTAGTCAGTACATTCGATACAACATTCTCTTTTTCATCTTTCATCTGTGTATTCGCTTGTTTTTCTTTGATCACTGTATATTTTTAACATATTTTAAAAGTTGCATTAAGCTAATGTAAATGCAGTTTCTGACATTGATTTTTTCCTGAGTTAGTCCAAAGTACTCATGGCCATCCTGTGACAATCCTCCCCTATATTTTATTACATATTTCGTCGTTATAAATTATTATTCGTTAATTTATTTTTATTCAGTTGCATGTCCTGGCCAACACGTTAGCTACGCGCCAACTTTATATAATGTAAACTTCAGCATTTTTTTTTTTTGCGCAGTAGATATTTTAATATCCCAATGACAGTGATTCACGTCAAAGCTTTATCTTTTATTTACAAAATTAATTTACCTGAAACGTTCTTTACATCATGGTGAAGATAACATCTTAAAATCTAAATTTTATTACTGACATCTGAATATCAAGTGTCAACATAACGAAATTGTGTATTTTGGATCATAACCTTGTTTTGATATATATTAATATTTTGCAAATGACTACTTAAGGTAGCTGGCGGTGTTACTCGGGAATAATCAAAATCGCGTATATTGTGACAATGTTTTACCTTTATGTAGCTTATTGTTTCTGCTTTCCGTCAGTACTCATTTTAAATTGTTTAAAATAAACATCGGATTCCTAAATAGCGCCCTCTGGTGGTGCCTATTTTTACGACGAATCTTACCGTTTTCGTACGGGAAATGTACTAGAATTAGTCAAAAGTTTAAAAAATCACATCATTTGGAAGCACAACGATTTATAAACGTAATGCACGTAATATATTTAAAAACCAGCTTTATCTCTTTATCGTGTGTGCATTTCTTTACGTAAGGGGTACCACGCGGCGACTACAAAATTGTGAGGATTTTTACATGTTATCGCTTTTTTACTTAAAAGTAAGCGTGGTGACATATATATTTTTCTATGCCATCACATTCGTTGAATTCCCGCTTTGATAAATGTAAAAATAAAGAGGGGTCGTCGAGTCAGATTTTTATCAAATAAACTTTTAAAGTTTTTAGAAAGTATTAAAATTACGGCGTCGTTTTATAGTTTTCTTTAAAATGACGTTGACGTCAGTCACTCGCAAATTGAGATACATGTACTTTCCTATTGTTTCCACGCAGAATGCGGGATACAACATTAATTGTTATAATTGTGTAAGTCTATATCGGTAATGCCTATATATTATACATACTATGTTCGTGAATAAGTATTTTTGTATTTATTTATTTATTACTTCATTCTGATATTAAGACACGCCGTTATGCTGTAGTTGTTTTGAGTGTTCATAAATCGTAATAAAAAAGCAAGTGTATATTCGCAGGCGGTTACTTGTTTAAAAGTATGCTTAAAAGTATGCTTAAAATAATTAAAACAGGTGTTTTTTTTACGTTAACGGAATTGATTAGTTTTAGTCAACGAATACTAGATTCATTCGATGGAAAAAGGAAAAAGAAACGCGACACGGGCAATTCCGCTATATATTGTATGTACAACATGCTGCTGTTAATCGAATGGTACATGGCCACGTAAGATCTTTCCTTTCGGAAAAAAAACTAAAACAACACGTAACACAGCAAATAGTATTCCTGCAAAGTTTCATTAGTTACAATGTACGCGTTTGGCTCAAGCATGTGAGCAAACTTAGGATGCAACATTTTGCAAACACTTTACGTTAAATACAGTACTGAACTGGCTCAAATATTCAAAGAGGAACTTCTACATTTATGAATTTCTTGTTACAACGTGTACTGTGATTAAAACGTCTACAACATCACAGTTGTGTTCTTTAACTAACTGCAACTTTTTTCCTTGGAATATATATGGAATTAAGTGTGCAGTATATACAATATACAGCGGAAATTCCCGTCGCGTTTCTTTTTCCTTTCAGTATATCTACAGTTGAAACTCATATCGATATAGTTTTACCTATTATCTCGATATATTTTCGGTCCCGTGTTCTTTGTTAAATACTTTTTTGTCTCGTTTTTTTATCTCTTTATTTCCTATCTTTGCAAAGAGAAACACATTGCAAATAGTAATAGACAGCTATCCTGCATGACATAGACACAACACTGAAAACCGAATCAGCACTTATATTATATACTGAAAGGAAAAAGAAACACATAAGGCCAGAGTTGTTTATTCTTAGTTTTACGGGAGAGCCTACCCTAAATTTTGCAAAACTGAAATAAAAATAAAAGTCGAAATTGTGAATTGTATTTTACTTTTTCCTCCTGTTCGATCTGCTACATCTTTTTTTTTTTAAAATAAAATTGTGCTTATCCTAAAACTTATTTTCACAATAACGTAAAATCGCAAACTTTTTTCTGTTGAAAATTTAGATTATGACTTAGTATTTACTTTGCAAGGTCGGAAATCGAAGTGTTAATTTAGTCTCTTTAACATACATATTTACAAACACAATTTAATGCATACCATTGAACACCACAATACCTATTTCGTTCTACTAGGCATTGATTTCATAAACCTTTCTTGGGAATATTCTTAGTCTTGACCTATGTCAGGGAAAATATGTCTATTATTCTTGCAACTACCCCTTTAAAGTTTCATTATCGAAAGGATGCGCATTTGGCTCAAGCAGGAAAGCAAACTTAGGGTTTAAATGTTGCAATCTATTAACATTAAACATAATTCTGAAACTTTTTCAAGCGAAACTTCAACATGAATGCATTTTTTGTAACAAAGTATACGTTGATTAAAAGGTCTACTACATGGTAGTGTTGTTCTTTCTGTAATTAGCTGTAACCCCTATTTGTACAAAACATCTGGGATATTACGTGAAATTAGGTGTGTATACTAGTGTAGTATAGGCAATTTTGTGAGTATGCGTTTCTTTTTCCTTTCAGTATATGAACGATAACAACTATTTAATGAATCGGACGCTTTCTATTTTACGGATACTTTCAGGAGACATCGATTGTTTATTTCCAGTCTATAAATTATATATCTGGACATAATACCATTAGTTATGAAAATGATGTGTTTGTGTGTTTATAGTCATGTGTTGCATATCCCGTCTATTTCTGAATTTAATACATGTATATTCATAACCATTTCCCAATCAATATTTTGTGTTTTGCTATGCAGTGCCTATTTACATATATGTTTGTATGTATTATTTCCACATGATGGCATGTATACGAATTGAGCGAATAAAAAGAATAGTTGATTTGTTATTTGAATCGATTTGAATGATCATTCTTACCCAAACAGCAACTTTGACAACACATGATGTTTAAGACGGGTCGCAAACAGATAACAAACAGATAAAATAACACGAGTAAAATTTGCAACTTAAACAACTTTAGTTCTTACAACATATTTAATGAATTAAACAGTTCAATAACAATCTTGAATTAGTTAACAATAATAATACAAAGTAAACGTCGCGCGTCAAAACTCGTGACGTCAACGTCATTTTAAAGAAAGCTATAAAACGACGCCGTAATTTTAATACTTTCTAAAAACTTTAAAAGTTTATTTGATAAAAATCTGACTCGACGACCCCTCTTTATTTTTACATTTATCAAAGCGGGGAATTTCAACGAATGTGATGGCATAGAAAAATATATATGTCACCACGCTTACTTTTAAGTAAAAAAGCGATAACATGTAAAAATCCTCTCAATGTTGTAGTCGCCGCGTGGTACCCCTTACGTAAAGAAATGCACACAAGATAAAGAGATATAGCTGGTTTTTAAATATATTACGTGCATTACGTTTAGAAATCATTGTGCTTCCAAGTGATGTGATTTTTTTTAACTTTTGACTAAATTTTAGTACATTTCCCGTAGGAAAACGGTAAAATTCGTCGTAAAAATAGGCACCACCAGATGGCGCCTATTTAGGAATCCGATGTTTATTTTAAACAATTTAAAATTAGTACTGATGGAAAGCCGAAACAATATCCTACATAAAGGTAAAACATTGTCACAATATACGCGATTTTGATTATTCCCGAGTAACACCGCCAGCTACCTTAAAAATCAAATTAAAATATATTTATAGACTTTCGAGAAATGAAATTCGGTTAATTTGCAGAGATTTAATTGATGCGTATTTTAAGTGGGTTACACAACATTATATTACCTATTAATTTTGCCCTGTCTCATTTTATTGAGATGACAATAGGGTATGAGTGACGTTTGGTGCACCCTAGAACCTGGTTTAAACCCCAGTGGTCCTTTTTGCCACTGACCGTTCCAAGGCGGTAGCCCTAGAGTCAACCCTTTTATGTTTGTCTTTTATTCGTATTTGTAATTATTGTTTGTTCTATACGTGATTTTGGTTGTCTGTGGTCCTTGAATGCTACATTTCCTGATCGATCTTTTCATCCTGAGACGTTTATTATTTTGTATGTGTATCTTTAGTTAGTTTCTCTGGATGTGGTCTTTATTGTTAGAGAATTCCTTTTGATGGAATGTAGTTTTGTTTACACTGTCTTGTTTATTTGGGCGCTGAAGACAGGATAATAGCGAGGATTGTGCGCATATAAAATCGATTCAAGCTAACCAGTAGGCCGTATTGCCTACTGACCGTTCCAAGTCGGTAACCCTGTCTTCACCACTTTTCTATTGTTTTTTGTCTCTTTCATTATAGTTTCAAGTCCTTGTTTGCAGTACAGTGCGGACCTACGATGCCATTGCGTTCGGACGCTGTGGTTTCTATAGGACCCTATATATCATTTTATATCTACTCTCTTTTTTTTGCATAATCTGAATATATCCATGCTAAATAAACTGTTTCATCAAGCAAAATGTAAAACACAAGCTTTTTTTAAAAAACAACACACTATATTTTGGTTGAACATTAAACGTCATACTATAATCATTAACCAGTTTATGCCGATAACATGAAGACATCACCACCCGTTACAAAACAACCGAACTACGGTAAACGTAACAAAATATGTACGCCCATACAAACTGAACGCAACCATCGTTTGACGTGCAGTGCGTAGGTGATTAATTTGACGATAAGATGCCTACTATTATTAAAAAAAAAAAAAAAAGTAGGTGAAAAGTAAGGAATTGCAAATAATATAAACTAAGACATACTCAACGCTATTATGGTTGTTAACCGTACAGTTTTGGCATAAACGTATATTTGTTTAAAACTTGTGTTATTATTAATATACTACTATCCTTATGCTGCGCTAAATACTCGTTTTCGTAGAATACCGACTTCATTCCTTTTCCTATAAAACGCTTTTTATGATAAGGAAAACTGTCAGATAGTCTTAATAAATGTTTGAAAGGTCATCAATAACATATGCATTTATTATAATCTAAAACACGTTTATACGTTATTTATAGATGTCAACAGTTCAATTCAAAGTCGAATTATTATGATAAATTTATAATAGTTTCATAAAATACAAACTACAGTTTTCATTTTTTATCTCTTTACAAGATTGAGAAGAATTATTCTTCATTTCAAATACTTTCAAGGAATGCTTGAAGGCACTGTGGTAACGGAATGTTGTTTTTTCAAACACTTAGTAATTGACTAGTGTTTAAAGTAGATATAAAAGTCGAATTGGAAATGTAACATTGATTTCAAAGATCACAGTTAACGAAAAACCGCATGGAAACAAACAACCATACAACGGATAAATAAAGGCATGGCATATGATATCACAAACATAAAAGGGTTGACAATAGTGCTACGCCTTTGAACGGTCAGTGGCCAAAACGGCCGCTGTAGGGTGGGGTTAAACCAGGTTCTAGGGTGCACCAACTCTCACGTTACCCTATTGTTATCCCAATAAAACGGGAAAGTGTAAAAAATGAAATCCTCGCCATGCCAATAATAGGCAATATACGTATAACAAATAGACAATCATTTGGAAGTTATTTAGAGCTGCCTTCAGAGAGAGGTAGAGCATACACAGGAGTATATGGTTAAAGTGTTTAGAACTCTCTCTCACACACACACACACACACACACACACACACACACATCTAATACTACCGAAACGTAAAAGCACTTGCTAAAGTTCTAGTTTTTAATGTACAAACACTTGCTAAAGGGCTTTTGCATATACACAGAAGACGTACTATATAACAACAGTAAGTCAGCATATAAATAAGACGCAATGCGTAAAAGTAGTTAAACATAAAGCTAGTACCTCTTTGATCAGATCTGAATATATGTTGTTTTTGTGTTTTATGTTGCAAACATATTATACTGATTGTAAAAGCCGCCTTTCTTGAAGAATCTGTGATAGAGGAAGAGCGATGTTCTTTACATAAACTTAAAATGAGGCAGGGACTAGTTAAAACTGTCGAACAAATGCATACTATTCCTCACACGTATAACGTTATGTATCTTTACCCACTTTTCCCTTTCACATCCCTTTCTAACGGATTGATATGGCAAAACAATTTACACTTCTTTACTCTTATGGAATATTTAAAGGCAATATGATAGCAACGGGACACTCTCTGAGCATTGTTACTTCTAATGCGGCACTGAAAAAGGGATCCCGTGGTCGCCACTGACACAAACAAGGAAGTGCAGTAGCATACCTTTACTGAGTCTGTTCAAGAGAGGTAATATAAAGTTTAACACATCTCACGCTCACTAGCAGGCATTCCACTTTAAAGACACACGGACAGGGCTTCCTTATCAAAGAAAAACGTATTGCTCACTTCAAAAAACGTCCGCTAGAGAAAACAACTAAATATTTGGCTTGTAACAATATTAAAGACTTTTTTACTAACGGCAGTTTAGACAATTCCACTATGTGGACTTGCCAAGAAGTTTGTGAAGCACTCATTTCTTATGAGACAATATTTTCGTCATGTATGGAACTACCGTTTATAATCAAATTATTAGTATCTCTATGGATACGAGCTGTGCACCTCTTGTCGCAGATTTGTACTTGTATTGCTATGACAGAGATTTCATGTTGAGTCTTTCATCCGATACTCATGCAGATGTAATTGAAGCCTTTAATGACACCTCTCTTTATCCAGATGACTTATTCAGCATTGATAATCCTTTCTTTTCTACTATGGTTAATACTATCTATCCCAAAGAACTTCAACTCAACAAAGCTAATATTTGTTATACTGTCGCTTCCTTTCTTGATTTACATCTCCCTATTAAAATGAAGAAATAATAAGTAAACTATATGACCAGAGAGCTGATTTTAAAAAATTGATATTGCTAATTTTTCTCACTTAGATGGGGATGATTCCCGAGCTACTTCTTATGGAGTCTATGCTTCTCAACTTATTCACTTTTAGAGCTTGAAGTAATATGTATATAACTAAGAAGCTACCCCATCATGGCTACCGTTACCATAAACTTCGAAAAACTTTTGCACATTTTTATAAACCTAATTTAAGAACTCCTCTGCCCCAAGGACTATCACAACCTGACTTATATGGTGATGTTATTTATAAACTTCGGAAGGTCCTTGTTCAATCTTTATTAAACTTGTTCAAAAGTTTATCAAAAGAAGTTATGAATACCATTTTGCAACGTACTACATATTTAGTGGCTAACCCATTTACAGTTCGCCACTATGCTTTCCTCTTTGATTGTGCGATGACCGGACAGCTTATCGACCTATGATGACGTCTGAATAAATTCATATCATTACTTTGAAGGCGGGTTACAAATGATAAATCTTAAGGCATTTAATATGGCCCTTAAAGTTACATGGATAAGAAGAATGATTTTAAAAGAACGAATTTGGAAAAATATAATAGAAGAACAAATGAATATAAAAGACATAATGAACGTAGGAAACGATCATCTAAGTTCATTAATAAAACAAATAACAAATCCGTTTTGGGTAGATATACTAGAATCATTTTTATAAATTTCAAAAAATGAACAAACCTTCAAGTGAAGAGGACAGTTTGAAAATCTCTATATTTCTAAATGACGAGATTTTAATTGGAGGAAAATCATTCTTTTATAAAGCGCTGTATAATAAAGGAATAATTCATATTAATGATCTATTTAAAGACGATGGCAAATTTCCCGCTCAGTTGGAATGTGAACAAAGATTTGAAATCAAAATAAATTTTATTCGATACAATGGTGTGGTAAATGCTATAGAAACATATTTAATGAAATATAATATAATTTTAATTGAAACACAATGTCAAAATTCTGTACTGCCATATCATATATGCACTATATTGAAATATAAAAAGATCTGACAGGGAAAGTAGCATTCAAGGGGGACAGTCAACCACAAAACACAGAAACAAACACGCAAACCGACACACAAGAAGGCAAAAGTAATCATAAATTCAAACGACATCACAAGCACAAAAGGGTAGACAATAGGGCTACCGCCTTGGAACGGACAGTGGCAAAGTAGGCCACTGGGGGTTTAAACCGGTTCTACGGTGCACCAAACCTCACACTTACCCTACTGTCATCCCATTAAAACAGGACAGTGTAAATAAAGAAATCCCCGCCATGATCTAATCTCTAACCAACAAGGCAGCATCAATAGGCAATATAAGTAAAAGACAAATATGCTCGTGTAAATATAATACAAAACAAATAGCCTAGAAAGCCACGATGAAGGTACTCAACGACATGGAAGAAGCCAGAGCAACACGAGACTAAACCATTAAGGACACGACAAGAAAGATCATAGACAAACATCAAACACCACTGTCCCAATGGGCTTTAGGTAGGCGTCATCGTAGGGTCCACAGCCTGTCCGGTCATCGTACAATTAAAGAGGAAAGCATAGTGGCATACTGTAAAAGGGTCCACGACCAAACATGCAGTACGTTGCAAAATGATAGGGTCATAACCTCTTTTGATAAAATGTTTAACAAGTTTAACAAAGATAGTATGAAAGTGATCATGACCAAGAATCTTACGAAGTTTATAAATCACATCACCATAGAAGTCAGGTTGTGATAGTCCTTGTCGCAGAAGAGTCCTTAAATTACTTTTATATTTGGAAAGAAGATCAGGGTTACGATAATAAAATGTTGCAAAGGTTTTACGAAGTTTATGGTAACGGTAACCCTGATTGAGTAGCTTTTAGTTATACAAAGATTATGAATATTAAAGTCCTCAACTCGAGTACAAGCTCTTGAAAAACGAATAAGTTGAGACACATACACCCCATAAGAAGTTGCTCGGGGAACATCCCCATTCAAGTGGGGATAATTAACAATGTCAAAATTAAAATCATCTCTCTTGTCATAGATTTTGCTAATTATTTAATCAACAGCAGGATGTAAAGATATGTATAATATTTGTAATCAAAATGATGAGACACCTTCTTCAAAGGCAAAATGGGAACTAGTATACCATAATGATAGTGAAACATGGGAAGATATTTACAATGCACCATTTAAAAATAACTACAGTACATCCTTACAATGGTTCCAAATAAAAATTAATCATAGAATTCTTTCAACTAAAAAATATTTGTATACAATTAAAAGTATAGACAATCCTCTATGTACATACTGCCAACAAGAAGAAACTTTAATCCATATGTTATGGACATGTCAAGCAACTCAGATTTTTCTAAATCAACTTAAAATATGGTTATCTGCCCATAATATTACATTACTATTTATAGAAGAGCTATTTATGTTTAACATTGGAAATGCCTATTCTCCAGCCGATTTACAAATTATGCTAGAAATTAAAAACTACGTATATTCATCAAAGCACCTAAATAAACCCTTGTCAATCATCGCTTTACAAAAAAGAAAGATATAAAAATCGGACAGGGAAAGTAGCATTCAATGACGACAGTCAACCACTTAACACAAAAACAAAACACGCAAACAGACAAACGAGAAGGCAAAAGTAATAAAAAATGCAAACGACATCACAAACACAAAAGGGTTGATAATAGGGCTTCCGCCTTGGAACGATCAGTGGCCAAAAAGGCCACTGGGGGTTTAAACCAGGTTCTAGGGTGTACCAAACCTCACACTTACCCTGTTGTCATTCCAATTAAACGGAATAGTGTAAATAAAGAAATCCCCGCCATGAAATATTCTCTAACCAACAAGGCAGCGTTAAAAGGCGATATAAGTAAAACACCTAGATGCTCGTGTACATATAAATACAAAAAAAAAAGCCTAGAAAGTCACAATGAAGGTACACGATGACTTGGCAGAAGTCAGAGCAACAAGAGAATAAACCATTGAGGGCACGACAAGTCAAGACCACGGACAAACATCAAACGCCACCGTCCTAATGGGCTTTAGGTAGGCGTCATCATAGGGTCCACAGCCTGTCCGGTCATCGTACAATTAAAGAGGAAAACGTAGTGGCGAACTGTAAAAGGGTCCACCACCAAGCATGCAGTACAAGCAGACTAAGATACCAGTATAAATATCTTAAATATATCGCTACCAAAAACAATAAAATAAATTTATTTACAAAAATGTGGCAAAAATACATGAAAATAATAGTTTAAATCCTTAAAACGCAGAAAAAACAACAAACACTTGACTGAAAGACAAAGATGCTGACAGTTGAACATTTCTAAAATGGACTAAATAAATAAAAAATTGCCCATCTAAGAGAACATATTTTACTTCAGAAAACTTAGTGAGTCTTCTGTTCGCCATATGTACATGTATATTATTATATATTTTTTATTTTAATTTGGTACATATTTATAATATATATAAAAAATATACCAAAACTCACTCTACAAATTGTTAACCTTGAAATATTAATATACATGTTCTGTTTATATGTATCAGATAATATCTGAATAAATGGGTTATCAGCAGATAACTGAAAATTAAAAAAAAAGAAAAAAAAAAAAAAGAGCCATGACCAGTAATTTAAAACAATAAAATATATACGTTAGCCAGGTTTTATTTTTTTTCTCGCTCATGTTTATGTGACCCCTATGGACAATACAAAAATCATACACTATCCAGCTGAATATGTGGTGATTAGGTCAAACACTTCTGAAATTTGAATGAAACCTCATATCAACATTGGATTTTTGTATCATCTGTCTTTCACACTGCAGATGTATGCTAAAGCAAAGAAAAACCTATTTTTCAAATTAAAAATTGCCTAAAATTGAGAAAAATATAGAATTATTTTCTGTTTTCCTTTTGTGTCTTTCAGGGGAGATAATAGAGGTGTGAGACCTAAAGGGTTTAATCCGACTGTGGCGTTCTACAAGTTCATAAGTAATGCGCAGTATTACACTGTATTGTACCATATATAATGTATATACAAATATAAAGCAATGTCTATTAAAACTGTATGTATCCAGCTGACAGCCCACCTGAGAGCCCAGCAGGTGCCAAAACGCACTAAATGTTAATTGGTTGTTGGGCAGTTAATATATTAACATATAATTACTAGCATGTTAACAGATTAAATAACTTGCATTCCCTGACACAACACGTCAAACACGAAGGTCCAAGCTCGGAGCCCCACAACCATGCCCATGGAGCCGAGTTCGACCCAAGAGTCTGAAAATTCGTAGAACATATAGTACTCAACAATAAACATGCCTCACAGTTCATAATCCGCATTCTTGTACTGTATTGAACATATACAGTGTCTATAAAATTAGACAGCAGAGTCAAGCCATTGTATTTATAATATAGACAAGCAATGTCTATTAAAAAGGTCTGTATCTAGCTGAGAGCCCATCTGAGAGCCCAGTAGGTTCGAAAACGCACTGAATGTTAATTGGTTGTTGGGCAGATAAAATCTTAAAATGCTAATAACTAGCATTCTAACAGATTAAATAACTTGCATTCTCTGAAACACGTCAAACGTAAAGGTCCAAGCTCGGAGGCCACACCCATGCCCATGGAGCCCAGTCCGACCCAAGACCCTGAAAAAGCATAGAACATACAGTACTCAACAATGAACATGCCTAAAAGTTCATAAGTAATCCGCATTCTTGTATTGTATTGAACTTATATTATACAGTGTCTATAAAAATAGACAGCAGAGTCAAGCCATGTTTATAAATATGGACAGAAATGTCTATATTTATGGTCAAATCCTTTAGTGTTACAACGCACTGAATTTTTAATGATTGACCCCTCTACAGTCAGTCACTACACTTCACTTTTCCCTTGTGCAATGACTGGACGACCTCTTGGAACTCTATGATTGCACCTACAGAAACCTCGACCAAGGGAGGTAGGTGTATGAGCTTTCGTCTCTCGGGTTTTCTGGTCGTACCCTAGATTGGTTTTCTTGCTGTGGTTGTTCAGTACAATTCTGGATATATCCTGAGATGTTTCTTATTTTGTATTTTATATAGCTTTACAACAACATCTTAGTGTTTAATTTTGTTAGTTTCTCCAGATGCGGACTTTATTGATAGAGAATTCCCTTTGATGGGATGTAGTTTTGCATACACTGTCTTGTCTATCTTTGGGCGCTGAAGACAGAATAACAGCGAGGATTGTGTACACATAAAACCGATTCAAGCTAGCTTGTAGGCCTTATTGCCTACTGACCGTACCAAGTCGGTAAGTTTGTCTTCACCACCCTTTATGTATTTTGTCGTTTTCATTGTATAATTAATTAAATATTGCTCCTTGTTTGTAGTACAGTACGGACCTACGATGACATTGCGTTTCTGCGCTGTGGTTTCTATAGCACCCTATATCTCAATTTTGCTACATTGTTTGACGTCACTTGCTGTTTCTCACAAGTTAAACATAAGAAATGAACATGTAATTAACTTGAAAATACGTGTGTTTTTTTAATTTCTCAAAGTCTCGACAAAGTTGCCCCATTACTGGTCGTTTTTCCCCAGGTCTTGGTTCTGAAGATCATACCTTAGCTAAGAAATCAGTGGCAGGCCGGGTGACCGAGACAAATCCGAGTAGCACAGAGTAATGAAGAAATCAGAAGCAGACCGGATGACCGATGCTAGTGTAAACCATTCCGTTGTAAAGTTTATTTATTATAATTAAAACATTACGTTAACTCGATTTGTTTTAACTTGTTTTAGATTTTAAATTGACATTTTTATATAACATCATCGACAAACTGTACATAGCTTCAAATAAATATATCGGGTATATCAGATAAATATCTCGTGTATATCAGATAATACTCATTACGTCAAGTACCTTTATACTGATATATGTTTTATTTATTTTGTTTCAACGCGATATAAAGAAAAGAAAAAAAAGTCAAGTTCACTAAAAATGATTTATTGTAAAACAAAGAACCATCTCAACGTATTTGTTTTGCATTAATTGAATTACACCGTGTTTTGTCGACATAATTATATCGATTTATAGATATGCATCCTAACAACTCGAGTTGTCTTAAATTGAGAAATTCAATGTAACCCAACAAGACGAGGCACGAATACGCTTCAGCCTCGTCTTGTTTTCTGTCCATATTTATAGACATGGCTTGACTCTGCTGTCTATTTTTATAGACACTGTATAAGTTTAATACAATACAAGAATGCGGATTACTTATGAACTTTTAGGCATGTTTATTGTTGAGTTCAATATGTTTTACGAATTTTCAGACTCTTGGGTCGAACTCGGCTCCATGGTCATGGTTGTGGGGCTCCGAGCTTGAACCTTCGTGTTTGACGTGTTGTGTCAGAGAATGCAAGTTACTTAATCTGTTAAAATGCTAGTAATTATATGTTAATATGTTATCTGCCCAACAACCAATTAACATTTAGTGAGTTTTGGCACATGTTAGGCTCTCAGATGGGCTCTCAGGTGGGCTCTCAGCTGGATACAGACGCACATTACTTATGAACTAGTAGAACGCCAGAATCGGATTAAAACCTTCTGGTCTCACACCTCTGTTATCTCCCCTGAAAGCTCACGAACTTTGAGACAAAAGGAAAACGGAAAATTCCATTATTTTCTCAATTTTTTAGGCAATTTTTAATTTCAAAAATAAGTTTTTCTTTGCTTTAGCATACATCTGCAGTGTGAAAGACAAATGATACAGAAAATCCCATATTGATATGAGGTTTCATTCAAATTTCAGAAGTGTTTGACCTAATCACCACATATTCAACCGGCTACTGTATGAGTTTTGAATTTACCATAGGGGTCACATAAACATGAGCGAGAAAAAAAAACCTGGCTAACTTATGTATTTTATTGTTTTAAATTACTGGTCTTGGCTCTACTGAAGATATTAAACCAACAACAATGTCTGCTGCCCAGCTTTGAAACTCAGATATTGGAAAGGCTGTACAGTAACTATGCGAAAATTAATTGAGGTGTGAGACCTGAAGAGTAGCTAATATTTCATCATAGTCACATAGATGCCTTTTCTTAAAAGCCAGTTATACACCTTGATTCAATTGATTTGTGTGTTAGTTTCAAAGTAATGATTTGTCAGACAATTGCAACTAGTTGTTGGTACAGATAAAGAATATATTTGGCAGATATTGTGTCCAGTATATGCCCATGTCAGGTATTTGATATAAATTGCATAATAACATTTTCGAGCATTTTTTGTGCAAGTGTGTATACTTTTTTGACAGGTGTGTAATCATATGATAAATAAAAACATGATGTTTTCTGGTATATACATGTGCATTGTTTCAGCAGCCACATGTTTCTGTAGGGAAATATCATAGATATAGCATATATCTAATTTGATATATCTGATATCTCCAATATTGTTGATGTCTCAATTTAAATTGTCAACAACTCATCTTTGTCTGCCATGTTGGACAGTGATCACACAAGTAATTGTTTTTGTTGTGTGTGTTCTTCCAACTCTCAAGTTTCTGTTGGTGTTCTCCATATGTATTACAGAGTCTAATAATGTTGAAGTTCTGTTTTAGGTGGAATTTCTCATTATTGTATAGCTGTGATCTAGTCGAAATAGGTGCTGTTCTTGAATTCTTTAAATTTTTACCGGAATAGTTACAGTTACAGCTTCAATTATGTTTGTTTTACATGGGGTATTTATATAACATGTTGCATTTTCAGAAAGCAGGTGACACAGACCATGTTTGGGGAAATTTCCGACTTGCATATTTCTTCATATTCTCATATCTAAGCTTAGTTGGTGGTTTGTTTGACATGGAGAATCTAAATGCATAGCTATTGACTGGTATACTTTAGACTTTTATCTTCTTACCATAGATACAGGAAGACATGATATTTTCCTATTCAGATTTCAGCAGTTGATCATTGAATACATGTGTCTGATACAATGACATGAACTAATATTGTTTTAATCATGATTATATGATAGCACATGACAAAAGGAGATTCTGCTGAAAATCTCATGGAGATTGAGGCCAAAATGGTGGAGTTATTACACAAATCTACATATTATGAAAACACCTGATCTTCTTTCCAAATATAAACGTAATTTAAGGACTCTTCTGCGACAAGGACTATCACAACCTGACTTCTACGGTGCTGTGATTTATAAACTTCGTAAGATTCTTGGTTATAATCCCTTTCATACTATCTTTGTTAAAATTGTTAACAAGTTTATCGAAAGAGGTTAAGCCCCTTTCATTTTGCAACGTACTGCATGCTTGGTGGTGGACCCTTTTACAGTTCGCCACTATGCTTTCCTCTTTAATTGTACGATGACCGGACAGGCTGTGGACCCTATGATGACGCCGACCTAAAACCCATTGGGTGAGTGACGTTTGATGTTTGTCTATGATCTTTCTTGCCGTGCCCTTAATGGTTTATTCTCTTATTGCTCTTGCTTCTGCCAAGTCATTGAGTACCTTCATTGTGGCTTTCTAGGCTATTTCTTTTTTGTATTAACTACTTTTAGGTTGCACTTTGACATCTACAAAATAGGCGAAAATTATTCAGCAAAAGGCAATCGTCAGACTTGAGTCAGGATAAATATTTAAACCGGTGTAGCGCTGGAACTGCTGAGTCAATATGTATGCAATTTACCGTAAATGTGTGATTTGTGATCACAAGTTCACTGTGAGAAAATAACTTGAATACCTCCTTCGGTTTTTGGGATAATGTATTTTTATCACATTTCAGTGCTGTCTAGATTTCTAGATATGTCTGTTTAGTTTAAACATATTTTATTTTTCATTGTTATTACAGTATGGAATCTGTACACAATAGCAGAAAAGGGATTAGAACGAAAGTAAAATACTTATGAGGTTCTTATCTTTTTTTCTTCACATTACAGTGCTGTCTAGATTTCTGGACTTGTCTGATTCTGACTGTGAGACCGGGTATACCCCTCAAAAAAAAATTCTAAATGAAAACCCGGTGTATGTGTTAGCGCGTATGGTAAGACGAAAACCCAGTGTATGTATTAGCATGTATGGTAAGACGAAGACCCAGTGTATGTATTTGCAAGTATGAGACTCAGTGTATGTATTAGCGCGTATGGTAAGACCGGAAAACCCACTGTATATATTAGCATGTATGGTAAGACTAAAACCCAGTGTATGTATTAGCATGTATGGTAAGACTAAAACCCAGTGTATGTATTAGCGCGTATGGTAAGACTAAAACCCAGTGTATGTATTAGCATGTATGGTAAGACGAAAACCCAGTGTATGTATTAGCGTGTATGGTAAGACGAAGACCCAGTGTATGTATTAGCGCATATGTTAAGACGAAAACCCAGTGTATGTATTAGCATGTTTGGTAAGACGAAAACCCAGTGTATGTATTAGCATGTATGGTAAGACGAAGACCCAGTGTATGTATTAGCATGTATGGTAAGACTAAATCCCAGTGTATGTATTAGCGTGTATGGTAAGACGAAAACCCAGTGTATGTATTAGCGTGTATGGTAAGACCGGAAAACCCATTGTATGTATTAGCGTGTATGGTAAAACGAAGACCCAGTGTATGTATTAGCGCTTATGGTAAGACGAAAACCCAGTGTATGTATTAGCATATATGGTAACACGAAGACCCAGTGTATGTATTAGCATGTATGGTAAGACGAAAACTCAGTGTATGTATTAGCATGTATGGTAAGACAAAAACCCGGTGTATGTATTAGCATGTATGGTAAGACAAAAACCCGGTGTATGTATTAGCATGTATGGTAAGACGAAAACCCGGTGTATGTATTAGCATGTATGGTAAGGTGTATGTATTAGCATGCATGGTAAGACGAAAACCCGGTGTATGTATTAGCATGTATGGTAAGACAAAAACCCGGTGTATGTATTAGCATGTATGGTAAGACGAAAACCCGGTGTATGTATTAGCATGTATGGTAAGGTGTATGTATTAGCATGCATGGTAAGACGAAAACCCGGTGTATGTATTAGCATGCATGGTAAGACGAAAACCCAGTGTATGTATTAGCATGTATGGTAAGACGAAAACCCGGTGTATGTATTAGCATGTATGGTAAGACGAAAACCCGGTGTATGTATTAGCATGTATGGTAAGACAAAAACCCGGTGTATGTATTAGCATGTATGGTAAGACGAAAACCCGGTGTATGTATTAGCATGTATGGTAAGGTGTATGTATTAGCATGCATGGTAAGACAAAAACCCGGTGTATGTATTAGCATGTATGGTAAGACGAAACCCCGGTGTAGGGGTTAGCATGTACGGTAAGACGAAAACCCGGTGTATTTATAAGCATGTATGGTAAGACGAAAACCCGGTGTATGTATTAGCATGTATGGTAAGTCGAAAACTCGGTGTATGTATTAGCATGTATGGTAAAACGAAAACCCAGTGTATGTATTAGCATGCATGGTAAGACGAGGACCCAGTGTATGTATTAGCATGTATGGCAAGACGAAAACCCAGTGTATGTATTAGCATGTATGTTAAGATGAAGACCCAGTGTATGTATTAGAATGTATGGTAAGACGAAGACCCGGTGTATGTATTAGCATGTATGGTAAGACGAAAACCCAGTATATGTATTAGCGTGTATGGTAAGACGAAGACCCAGTGTATGTATTAGCATGTATGGTAAAACGAAGACCCAGTGTATGTATTAGTATGTATGGTAAGACGATGACCCAGTGTATGTATTAGCATGTTATGTAAGACTCAGACCCATTGTTTGTATTAGCATGTATGGTAAGACGAAGACCCAGTGTATGTATTAGCATGTTATGTAAGACTAAGACCCATTGTTTGTATTAGCATGTATGGTAAGACGAAGACCCAGTGTATGTATTAGCATGTATGGTAAGACGAAGACCCAGTGTATCTATTAGCATGTTATGTAAGACTAAGACCCAGTGTATATATAAGCATGTATGGTAAGACGAAGACCCAGTGTATGTATTAGCATGTATGGTAAGACGAAGACCCAGTGTATGTATTAGAATGTATGATAAGACGAAGCCCCAATGTATGTATTAGCATGTAATGTAAGACTAAGACCCAGTGTATGTATTAGCATGTATGGTAAGACGAAGACCCAGTGTATGTATTAGCATGTAATGTAAGACTAAGACCCAGTGTATGTATTAGAATGTATGATAAGACGAAGCCCCAATGTATGTATTAGCATGTATGGTAAAACGAACCCCAGTCTATGTAATAGCATGTATTGTAAGACGAAGACCCAGTGTATTTATTAGCATGTATGGTAAGACGAATACTTCGTGTATGTATTAGCATGTGTGGTTAGAAGAAGACACGGTATATGTATTAGCTAGACGAAGACGCTGTGTCTGTATTAGGATGTGTGGTTAGAAGAAGACCCAGTGTATGTACATGTATTAGCATACAGAGAAGACTATGCGTATGTCTTTATTGAATCTGTTCATGAGAGGTAATGTGGGGTGCAACACCTCTCACGCATCCTAGCACCGGCTTAAGCGATATAAAGTCATCCGAGAGGTAAACAATATATATTATAAATATGTGTATAATTGTAAAATGTTACAATAAGGAAGTTGTATGTAAACATGCTTGCTACTGTACACGCCCTCTAGCGCCCTTTAGCGCCAGGTTGAGCAGATATCAATCTTTAAAATGTCATTAGTACGAACATTTTAGCCGTCCCAAAGGGTGTATGCATATGACGACGAATCTTTCATTGTGGTATTTTCATACCATTCCATGGCCAGAGGCAAATGGTCCCAGTTTCTGACAAAATGCTTTGATCTATACGAGATACAGTTGACGAAATAAACAAATGCAATTTAGGTGGGAGCAAACGTTATGAAAAAGTATGAAAGGAGAAAGCCTGCGTGAAATTCTCATTCACACAAACTTAAACAATTCAGACAATATCTGATTTCCAAAAATAAATAAATATATATATATACATTTTTGCACGTAAACAAAGATTTCATTCCAATTATAAATGCATAATTTAATTTGACTCCTTCTATTTCAGACTTCTCTGTAACCCGAAAGCCATAAAAATTGTAAAATACTCGTCTTCACATGGGAAATTAATGTTGCAAAACATGTGTTGACGTATAACATATATACTGCGCGCTAGATTTTATTAAACAAGAATGACAAAACAAAAAGTGACGACTCTTTACAACATACATTTCTTTCAGATGATAAAATCACAAGATACTCTAATCTCTTGTTCCGGTTTAACATGCCTTTATTTGAAAACGGTTCAGAAGTTTGATAAAATTGGCGATGTTTTATAAACGTTGACGTGGTTTGAAATATTATGGTATTATCTTCAGTAGAAATGTGAAATCCAATGATATCATATTTTGCGGTTATTATAACTCGTATATTAATACTAGTTTTGAAAACCACAGCTTTATTATAGAAAAGAAAAGCATGCATGATAACTGCAATAGAAATTAAAAAACTAGTTCCTACTCGATAATGAGCGGTAACGAAAACCATACATTTCAAAGAAGACTTCGTGCAAGATACCTTGTAACTAAGTTTATTGAATTCCGAAACGTTATTAAAATGAGAAAAGGCTTCTTATAAAAAAAGAGTATGAAATGAGAAATTTGGAAACCGCCGAACACGATAAATATAAGAAATATTGCAGTATCGGTTTGATTGAGACTGTTCATGAACGGTAGTAAAAAAATGTTCGCTACCGCTCACGCCCTTTAGCCCCGGGTTGAGTAGAATTTAAAATGTATTTAAAATGTCAATGGTACACAAATTTGAGCCATCTCGAAGACGGTATGCACATGACGTTGAAAATGAAATCTTCAATGAAGTATTTTCATACCATTACATGGCCAGCGGCATTTGGTCCCAGTTTCTATCAAAATGCTTTGCCCTAAACGAGAAAACTATGAGCGAAATGAACAAAATGCAACTTAGTTGGAAGCGGAGGTTATGAAGCTTGTGTATCACAAGTAACAGTCAGAAAGACTAAATAAAAAACAGACAACATTTCCTAAAGATGATTAATAAACAATGCTCAGAACCTTTAAAGGCAGAAATAGTGGAACCACCTATTTGACATTAAAGTAAGGAAACACAAGTATTTGAGAATGTACCATGAATATCGGTTTATAAAATATCGGGCTCAACGACCTCGTAAGATCGGAATAAATAACAGCGAAAACGACAAAGTAATGACACCAAGGATCCGCACTACAAACTAAATCATATGAACAAATTAAACAGTCAATGAACTGGACCACATTCAGCAAAACGAGTAGAGAAGACATATTTAGCGTCTTGGAACGGTCAGTAGGCAATATATAGCCTATTGGTTAGCTAAAATCATTTTACGTGTTTGTCGTAGGGTAGAATATCTTGAATCTTAACAGAATAATGAATAAAGTATACATTTTTTATATTTTCCCTGTCTTCAGCGGCCAAATAGACATAAACATGTAAATGAAAGTACATCACTATCAAAAGGTCGCTAACAGTAATACATTCTGAAAAGGGAATTTTCATCCAGTGAAATTAGCGAAAAACATACAATACATAATTATGTATACCTCTCAGAAAATATCCAGAATTGTACTTAAGAACCACTGCAGTTGTGGCCAAAGATAAAGCCAACCGAAGGTTATCTATGTCACTTTCATTTAAGTGGACAATTACTTTTTGGCTAAAATGTTTGAAATGTCTTCGAGTTTCATATGTTTTCGTTAATTGCGGTAATAATGAACACACGTATGTGCATGCATCACATTCACATTCAATTATTGTGACCAAATTTCATTTAT
The DNA here is from genome assembly GCA_037043455.1 of Cyrtodaria siliqua. NCBI lineage: Eukaryota > Metazoa > Mollusca > Bivalvia > Adapedonta > Hiatellidae > Cyrtodaria > Cyrtodaria siliqua. Next base: position 141,029 of record JAWPHD010005941.1, read on the forward strand.
TCCCATCAAGCAATTACTGAGTACATCTCGTCTGTGTATAACACCCAAAATCTTCGATTAACGATGGGGTTAATCGAGACAAGTACTTTATAACTGGCTCAAACATTTAAAATATTTGACAATAACGACTTATTTCATGATTTTCACGGTTGATGTTCAATTTCGGTTGAATTTCAATCTAAATATGTAGGATTACTTTGAGTGAAACCGCTAGCGACGAGGTCAATTTTCGGGATAGATGACCTGACCATTCCGTTTGTCAAACGTCAATCATAATGTATTAATTAGCGACTCCCATAGCCGATACCTTATGTTTAACATATGAAATAGTTTGTAGATTAACTGTAAAAATAAATTTCATTGATGGTGCAGTGCAACCCACAGACGTAATGACGTAATGAATATTGCTTCAAAACAAGTTTGACACCACACTAGGAGTCCAATATTACACACCTTTGTGACATCCAAGCAATAAGGAAAGTTCTCATCTTTCACTATGACGCATTTTAATATCTTTTCACATTACCATTTTATATTTTCCTCCAAAATTGCATTTTTATACTAATACATCAAAGTAAACGGACACTATTTTTTTCTTTTTAAATAGGTGTCATTGGACATTTTTGTCGATTCTTATTACAGGATGATTCATGATTAATAATCCTGAAATGCATGACATACATTCATAAGAATTGAGAGAAAATATCCATTTCGGATATACATTATAATTATGTCGTAGTTCGCATATTAGTGTTTTTAGGGAAACATATCTGCTATTTTAAATAAATTGCTTAATCTCATTTCGTTTATGTTATGGTGACAATTAGATAAGTTATATAACAGTGGTTATTATATGTAAGCTTCAACAGAAATTCGCACACCATAATTGATCTGAATAGTTAATCATTCATTTTGTCTCATTTTCATGCAAATTATAAAAGTCGATATAGAAATCAAACAGTAAATGAAGTATCAAGGACGATAGTCAACCACAACACACAGAGAAACAAACAATAACTATAAAGATGAATATAAAGGCAAGATATGACATCACAAACATAAAAGGGTTGACAATAGGGCTACCGCCTTGGAACGGTCAGTAGCAGAAAAAGCCGCTGGGGGTTTAAACCAGGTTCTAGGGTGCTCCAAACATCACTCGTACCATATTGTCATCCCAATGAACTGGGCTTAGTAAATAAATAAATAAACCCCGCAAGGCTATAATCCCTAAAACACAGCAGCATTAATAGGTAATATAAGTAAAACACATTATATGATCATGTATAAGTATACACTTTAAACATGGAAAGTTTACAAAGAAGTCTGTCTGTATTCCCAATGGTTAAGTCTATCAAAATAATATAGTACCAGGCGCGAAAACATTTCCAAAATCGTGGACATAATAAATCAGGATATCATGATCATACTTTATCGTACACTATTTCCCACCCCAAATATACTCACATTATTAAATTATTTTGAAATGAACTAATAAATGTATAATCTAACTTGATAAAGTGCAGTGGTTTTCATATGTTAGCGTATTCATAACATTATTAATGATGCGGATGAGTACATGTATACAATCATAAAATGAAAAATGTGTGAATCATACTACAAAGTACAATAGTTGTGTGCGTGGTTATTAAGTATTCAAATGACACTATCAGTAAAACAATGTGTACGCCAATAACACATAGGTATACATCCGAATCATTAATAATGCTATGAATACCATAATACCATAATATATGTCCGCGGAAACATTAAAGATCACAAAAAAGGACCAATGTGTCCGCAGGAGACAAAACAGTAGCAAATGTATATGTTGTGTAGGCTGCATATAGTGATGTCGGTGAAGAATATGACGAAAGTAAGCGAAATGTGTTTGGATTTGATTGCTTGAAACATGATTAAATTTATACACACTAAACAATGAATAAACAACTGAACATTTTAAAAACAATAGATATTAACATATGGACTCATGTTTTATAAAATTATAAAAAGCAATTTAAGAATTAAATATGTTTGATGCTCTATCCATTAACTTTCTCATAACATCTTGATGTAAGTTGTGGTGTTTTGTTTCAGTATCAAATTAAGACATTATCAAAACCAAAATCTTCGCTTGTAAGATATAACGATGACAGCAATAACCTCTAACATTCAGAACATATCCGGGGATAATAATTGCAGTCGCTGTATATATCGGATTGCAAGTATGGTGATATTAAATCTTAACATAATAGTACAAAGTTGCATGGCAGATATCAACTGACACAATCATATGGGCGCCTTTTGAAATGTGAATCTACCCTACAACATTTTCCCACCTAAATAATTAGAAAATTTGAAAATAACTGTTTGGGTTGGTAAATGAGACGACAGGAGATTCTTGACCGAGATTTTGAATGTTATTTAACGGCTCAACACATTATACTATGTTATTTAGAGCCGCCAATGAGAGTGGGGAAGGATATAAAGGAACACCCGCCAACCTACGCTACACTTACTCTGAATGATTACATGTAATTATTGGTTATAATGCATGTCGTGGTCAGATCGCCCAATCCTTTGAGGATTTTAGTATAAAATGGTCTCTCTTTTTTGAGAAAAACAGGGCATATTAAAATCGCCTCCGTTTGTCCGTCCGTTACCGCATCTCCTCCTAAACCACTGAACGGACTTCAACCAAACTTTGGGTATGACTTCAACATATGATGACGCCGTGCAAGAACAACATTATTTGTGGGTCAGAGCCCAAGGGCCTTCTGGGGTTGGGGGGGGGGGGGGGGTGGGCGTTAAAAGGTCAAATACACTAAAAATTCAATTACATTGTCATTTTTCCTTTTTTGCACACAACTTGGTATATGTAATCGTCTAAGAAAGATGAACAACATATCAAACGATTTTATTATTTCGCAAACTCGGACGTCTGCCCGGGGGCTTAGGGTAGGGCGGGCGTGGGGTGGGTTGGTGGGTATTTGGGGTATTTTTTTGTAATTATATGTCTCAAATGAAACATTATGATGATGGCTCCGCACCCAGGGTCCCTCAGGGGTGTCAAATACACTAAACATTTAATTACACTGTCATTTTTCTATATTCTTTCACATAACTTGGTGTATGTAATCGTCTATGGAATAAAAACAACATATCAAACGATTTTATTATTTCTAGCTCGTGGGCCTAGGGTGGGGGTTGTTTGTGTGTGTTTGAGGGGGATTTGGAGTTGTTGTTTTTTTGTTGATAATTTTGTCTCAAATGAAACATTATGATCATGGGATTACACTGTATACATTTGTTTCCTCCTACGTAGTCGGTGGGGCATGGAGAAAGGGACATCAAATACACTAATAATTCAATTATGGTGTCATATTGTCATACTATTGCACATTAATTTGTATAATAGTCGTCTATAAAAGAGACACACAGCATGTCAATGATTTATTATTTAAAACTAAGACGTCTTCCCTGGGGTTGGTGTTGGAAAGGTGGGTGGTGGGTGGAGGGAAAAAGGGGGTCTTTTTTAATTATGTCTCAAATGAACATTTTGATGAGTAGAATACAGTGTATATATTGTGGGCTGGGTGTGCGGGGCGGGGTTAGTGTGGTGTGGGGAGAGAGGTAAATTCGGCCAAATATTCCATTTTTCTTTCTCAATAAAATGTAATGATTTTGGAAACATCAGTATAATTTGCTCCAGGGTCACCATGAGACTCTGGGATAGGGGGTCAAAAGTTCAAATACACGAATACCCTAAACACGATTTATTCATTTACAGTGTCATACGTGTATACAGAAAAGCCTAAATAATACTATTTCTGATCTGAGTATCAAAGAATGATCAAAACAATTGCATGTAAAATGGATACAGGGTTAAAAGGAATTGACCTGTGTGAAGAGAACGTTGGTATTTTGCGATGGCACGCTGTCGAATTCGGTCTAAATCTACCTGGAAAAAAATCAGTTTTTAAAATTATACAATATTGCTCTTATTCAAAAACCTTTCGCTAGAGAAAAAAATATGTTCGGCCTGTAACAACATTAAAGCGTTTTTTTACTAACGGCAGTTTAGACAATTACACTATGTGGACTTGCCAAGAAGTTTGTGAAGCACTCATTTTCCTATTAAATAATATTTTTGTCAGATATGGAACTACCGTTTATAGACAAATTGTAGGTATCCGTATGGATACTAACTGTGCACCTCTTGTCGTAGATTGCTATGAAAGATATTTCATGTTGAGTCTTTCATCCGATACTCAGGCAGATGTAAGTGAAGCCTTTAATGACACCTCTCGGAATCTCTCGGAATCTAGATGATATATTGAACATTGACAATCCTTTCTTTCCTACTATGGTTAATAATATCTATCCTTAAAAACTTCAACTCATCAAAGCTAATATTTTTGATACTGTCGCTTCTTTTCTTGAATTACATCTCTCTATTGAAAATGGTAAAATAATTAGTAAAATCTATGATAAGAGAGGTGATTTTAATTTTGATATTGTTAATTATCACCATATAGATGGGGATGATCCCCGACCTACTTCTTATAGGGTCTATATTTCTCAACTTATTCGTTTCTCTAGAGCTTGTAGTCGTATTGAAGACTTTAATATTCGTAATAATTAATATTTGTATAACTAAAAAGCTGCTCCAGCAGGGCTACCGTTACCATAAACTTCGAAAAACCTTTGCAACATTTTATTATCGTAACCCTGATCTACTTTTAAAATATAAAAGTAATTTATGAACTCTTCTGCGACGAGGACTATCACAACCTGACTTCTATGGTGATGCGAATTACAAACTTTGTATGAACCTTGGTCATAATCATTTCCATATAATCTTTATTAAGCTTGTTAACAAGTTTATCAAAAGAGGTTATGAACCTATCATTTTGCAACGCAAGAATTTAACCTGGCGGGGATATCCTTATTACATGTCGTTTATTGGGATGACAATATGGTTAGAGTGTAGGTTGGTGCACCCTAGAACCTGGTTTAAACCCCCAGCGCCCCCCCACCCCCCCCCCCCCTTTTGGCCACTGACCGTTCCAAGGCGATAGCCCTATTGTTAACCCTTTCGTGCTTGTGATGTACTATTTTGCCTTTTATTCATCTTTAAAATTGTTCTGTGTTTCTGTGTGTGTTTGTGGTTGACTGCCGTCCTTGAATGCTACTTTTCCTGTTCGATTTGTGTATCTACTTGTATGGTTCTTTAACTTGTTCGGAGTATAGACTCCAATACGGGGGTAACCCCGGTATATGATCCCATTCGATGGGAAATTATCAGAGAAGATCAGAAATGTTTTTGTTTGGTTTTTCGTATGCAAGGGTGGTGGTGCAGGATTATTCCCGATTACACTCTGCAATATATTTTTCGAAAATGGGGAGAGTGGTGGTTGGTGTGTAAATTTATTATCCAGATGCGGATCTAGACTGAGTCGGAGCGAATGCCCGTAAGAAAGTCTTTGTTTCTAGTGCATGTTCTGAATATTGTATTTGTAAACTCGTTACTTGAATAAAGGTGGACCCGCTGCGTTCCCCTTAAAAAAAAGCAAGTATAGGTTATATCCATACTGTTATTTTGATTTGGTGGGGTGAGGAGCGCAGCACCGGATTCACCCTTGTTATCTGGGCGTAACTAAATTCAAATTATAAAGTATGAATTAAATGTTGTTAATGGCTCATCATCACTTATAGGTTACTTGGAGATGCCCACGAGAGAGGGGAATGAATAAAATAAAATGAATCTGGGAGCTTGCCCTACTCTTACTAAAGACTAGATTCATATAGGTTCTCTTACGTGCTAAGAAGATTGCCCATTGTACGTCCTTATCCGACGGACGAGACAAATGTAATGGAAAGTGTCCAAGAACAATACACAGTGGCGACTTGAACTACAGACATCTGGATTTGGCAAAGTATATAGTGGTATTTAAAATACTTTCAGTCACATTTTAATGAACACTGAGTTCAGGCGGTGGCTTGTGTGTACATGGATGATCGAGCTATTAATTTGCGAAAATATGTCTGCGAGGGACACACACATTGTTATACACTTAGGTGCTTTCGACATTATTTTGGCTTTTGCCACAGCATTTCGCCATGTTACCAAACTAATTACCATAACATGGGCGTAGCTGTGCCTAAAATGATGTGTAGGCACACCGGATTTATAAAACGATAGATGATCCGGGTGCATGCTCTCTCGTATTTTTATTTACAAAACAGAGTACAGATCATGGGTTTTGATGATAAGTTTTTCCAGATGGGTAGACACTGCCTACAGTGAATACAGGCAGCTACGCCACTGCATACTGTTGTAAAATATCAAGTTGTTTGTAAAATACGCGGGGCTTCGTTTTGCGATGCTTACTACAATATATGTACTATAATGTTCAGAGATTTGCTATATGCGAAGCTGACGGTAACAAACACCCTTTGCTAGTTAAATTGACGATTTGCTAAGATCATGCAATTTATTTTGAATAACATCTACAATCGGTCTAGAAGGTTTCTATCACTATTAATATGGTGAGCGTTATTATTACAAAAATAATTGTTAAAATATTACCACAATGCGTCATGTATCTTTAATATAAATAACGTTGACGTCGCTATCTTCAGACGTTTTTTTAGAAGAGTATTGTGGTCAATAAAACAAGAATATTATTTTATATTCCGAAAATTAAATTGAATTAAAACTTATATTAAAATTGTGCATTTTTCTTTAAATTCGACAGTAAAAAGCCGTTAAAGAAATGGGAAATTATATAAATGATATTTTACATATTTACTTAAAGGGAATGTAGCGACATAGCCAAACAACTCTATTATTGAGAGTTCTGAAAAACTTAGAAAAAGGTGAAAGAATTATCAAAATCGGATGATATACAAAAAAGATATGACCAATTAAAGGTTGTTCTAAAACTAATATGGGAGCCACCATTTTTAGAACTATGACGTAATAGTCCATATTACCATATATGGAATATTGATAAATATCATTTAAAACAAAGAAAATCACAATGAATGATTTTTTTTTTACTGGTGATATAAATCATTATTGCCATTAAGTATTACATATTTTTCATACAGTTGATGTCATTTTTTCCCTATAAATCAGTAAATTTTCATATTTATAAATATTCCATATATGGTCATTTAGAACCGTGATGTCATAGCTCCCAAAATGGCCGCTTCCATATCCTTTTCAACAGAAAATTCAAATGATCATATCTTCTTTGTTTATCTTCCGATTTTGATAATTTTTTCACCCTTATTAAAGTATTTCAAAACTCTCAATAATAAAGATGTTTGGCTGTGTCGCTACATACCCTTTAATTGATATAATTTATATATTAGATGAAAGGTCTTAACGGATACGTTATTATTAAAACTTGTTTACCTGACGACACAAAAATATATAATTCATATGCATACCCTTAAATGTTCGAATATGTATTTTTTTCTTATACCACGAGTCAATCTGTAATATGAAACAGCTCCCAAACATGTTATCATGCCTTTACGTATTCAGCCTATTCATGTTTGGTATAATTATGATAGCAACAAACTGATGGTTATGTTATAATAACCTTATAATTGAAATATGAAATTTAAATTCCCAAATTCATGTGACATTGAAGCATGTTAGTGTTGCAAGTTAATGGGCAATTATCACAGTCTTCCCTTTAATCCATCTTTGTAGTTGTTGTATGCTTCTGTGCGTGTTTGTGGTTGACCGGGGTCCCTGAATGTTGCATATCCTTTTCGTGTTTTATATCCTCTTAAACACGAGTAAATCTTTATTGATATGAAGCTGCTCCTAATAATCTTATCACATTGCCTTTAAGTAGCTGTCAACAGCAAAGGAAAATACCCAGTTTGTTGATTATTGTTCAGCCTGAGCGTTAATTCACTTTTGTTTTCATATGCTTTTGCCAGACTTTGTTTCTGGCCATCTGTTAAATCTATCGAATTCTTTACGTAAGTCATATATATATTAAGTTAGATTAAACTATTACCAATTCATTTCCGATAGTATCAATAACTACATCGTCCTTGTATAAGAATAAAGCATCAACATTATATCTAGCGGTAGGAACGTTGTTTAGTTTATATCTCAAACTTAGTTGTTTTGGATCAATACTGACCTCATTTCCCTTGTAACTTAAATCGAAATATATCATTCTAAAGAGATTTTTAAAATTACCCACGTTGAGTAAAGTTCCAGTGTTTTTATTAATTTGTTTGTAAGAATAATTAATAACATCTCTAAATATTCTTATAATATTATCATGGCTGTATTCAGTTTCTGGATAATAAACTCCATTTCCAACTTCCAATCTAGCCGATTGTAAACAACAATTAGCATTATCAGCATTTACCTTAAACGTATCCAAAAGATGAGGATTTTGTGCTTGAGAAGAACTCTTGTCTGACCTTTGCAGATAAACAAAAACATGTTAGGACTTTTAACACCAGCCGTTATTCTAACTACGGATTCAGTTAGTTGGGAACTTCCGCTTTCTTGTATCATTTCACGAAGGTAAGTCCATCTTGTTGATGTCATATGATTTGACATTAAATAAGCCAAACCATCGTTAAATATCATTTTAAGTATCCACAAAACTAATTTATTAATAACCAGCCGGCCATCATCACCCGCAGCTTTGAAAATAGGCACATCATCAGCCGCCAGTTGCAAGCTAATTTGAATTTGAACTGGGGGCAGCATGTTTGTTTCCAAACCTTCAAAGAAGGAATATTTGTTTAATGGAATTATAGAATTAACTTTTTGATTAGTTATGATTAAAAGATGGCGAGCTGCAAATCCTAAATTATAACCAGATTGATCATCTCTAGATTCTACCACAGCCGTGGCAGCTAAATAAAAGTATTCGTTTGTTCCGGTTGTTTTTGTATAATCGCGAGACATTTCAAGCAAGCTTTTAACGTTTACAAATCTATGAAGATTTGGTACTACTGCCCCAAATGTAATTTCTCTAATAACTGCATCTTTGTCAAATCCAATCAAAATGTGAAAGTTTGATTCTCTCAAATCAAGTATGAAATTATTATGAATGGTAATTAAACATTTGAAACTTGATAAATCAAATTCAATTTTTAGTGGGACAGGTGAGTCATCAGAAAAATCACCATTTACAGTCAATGTTTACTTTTATATAATTATCGATATCGGCATAACTGTAATTTCCATTTGTAAAAATAATACGTTTCCAAATTGTCCCATTGTGATACCTTATCACTTTGTTATTAAAGTCCTCGCTAATATTATACCACGCGTAAGTCATATAATTAATCTTTTCAAGTCCAATGCCATATTGTTTGTTCTTATCCAGTACCAATGCCCTTTCAAATACGGTTGTAAAATTACTCGGTGTATTTGATCTATTAATTATTGAAGCTTTTTCTGATGATAATACCATTTTTTGTTCAATTATACATATTAGTAGATAAAATTAATCACCTTTGTAATACAGCTTAAAACTCGATTTTTCAAAATTAAAAGCTTCAGTAGTGCCACTGTATTACTGGACTGAAAATTAATACCCTATTTTTGTTTATATATAATTTGAATGCTTCTTTTATCGTTTGTTTGCCGTTTTTGTCTATTATTGGATATAATAACTTCCTGATTTCTCAACGAATAGTCCAGCAACAACAGCATCCATGGAAAAATATTCTTCACTTTTTATAAATGGATTGGTTATAAAAGTAAACGCGTCGAGAAAATATTTACGATTAGTTCTTTCAAGTGTTTTTTGTGTTGGATACGATACAAACACGGGAGTCTACAAAGGTATCTTCTATAACGCTTATTCCGTCTATTGTTGCTTCAAACATTATAATCCGACTTGCATAGTCCACTTTTACTTTCAACTCGTCAATTATACCTAGAAGTGCTGTGTGGCGACTATCAGACTTTAGATTATGATTTTCAAAAGCTTTGCTCCTGTCATCCTGAGCAGCTCTCATTTGTCTTGAAACACCAGCAATAGCAGTTAAGAGTTCATTTTTGTCAACCAGTTTGCTCAAAGCAGTCTCCAGTGACTTACCGTCAACCATTTTCTTTTTGATGTCTTCAAACACTTTGTTGATATCGTCAACGTAAGTGCTTGTTTGCCCATTTAATATTTTTATTTGAGTTATTTCAGCAGCAAAAGCAGTTCTCATTTGTGTTGTAGCATTGTTATCAACCATTTGTTTATTGATTTCTTTAATTCGCTCATTAATACTGTCAACACCAACTTGTATTTTTTCACCTAACTTTTTATAGAGCTCGCTATCATCTTCCAATCCATCTTCTGTCTTTTTCTAACTCTTTTAAAGCATCACCTAGAAGTTTTATTTCATCTTTCAAACCATTTTGTATTTCAATCATTTTCTCGCGGTTTGTCTGTAATTGCTTTTGTATCAGACTTATTTTGTCACCAACACCTGTTGTCAAATTTGTCATCATGTCTGGAATTTTATCAATATTAAAATCACGTATGATCTTTGTTATTCTTCTTGTAGTAAATTGTTGTGTTGCTGCAGCATCTGATTTTTCTGGATTGCCAGCATTGATAATTCTAGTTTTATCCATGTCAAGATCACTTCTCAAAACATTTTCCTGGTTTTTACCCTTGTGAAGATAATTAACCAAATTCTTTTTTGAGGGTACTCAGACAGCACAATACCAAAATATGTAATATTAACACTGCCAGGAGTAACTTCCTCGCCAAGATCATTAAAAAGTCCCATTATATACTATATATTACATTAAATTTCACCAGTGAAGTGTTTTTTTGACCAACTTCCTCGGGACGATCAAGATACAGAAAATCGTACTGTTTTGTCAGTTGCTTTTCTGTACTGCTCTTTGCTAACACCTTGTTCGTTGGAAAACATACCCAGCTCACGATTAACTAGTGTTGCGAAGAAAGTGTAATGAGAAACAGTTTCAACCAAATATCTTTTGGATTTTTTTAATAAAATTATAAGTAAATCACGCATCAATTCTTATGCCTGCCTTGGATAAAATAATTAATAATATCATTTTGGTTGCAATCACAAACATAATCATCAACAATAGCTATCTTTTGAGTATCAGAATCTAAAGTATCCACAGGGATAACTTCATTATTTGAACACTTCCATTTCGACTGGAATTTTATTCTTTCTTTGCTATTTTTTCAAGTTTTTGTGACAATACTTGATACTTCGACTGTTCCAAGTTTTTAGCAAACAAGTAAATCTTGTAATAGTAAACTAAAGGTTTCAGCAACATGTGAACTAATGTGTTTTGACTTACCAGATCCTGAATTACCGCATATAAGCATCCTAAAAACAACAGTCTGGCATGAAGTTCCATATCTGTTTGAAATTACCGTTGTCTGTCTTCATATCATAGTTTGGAATTTCCATTATAATAATACTTGGGTAATACTTAACTAGTCTTTACTCATGTTATTTTATCTAACCCTATAGTATACATGTATTTGTTAAACTGGAAAGAATTAGCGAATAAAATGCAAATATCGAATAATCTTGTTAAAGAATATGAAAACAAAGTTATTCAAAAAAGACTAGAAAGCGGAGCTAGCAAGGATTTATACCAAAAAATGCTCGAACCAGTAACTAGTAAAATAACAGAGCAAACAAGACAGCTAGCTGAACATTTAGTTACCCTTCCAGAAATACGTCAACAGTTGGCTATACTTCCGGAGGCACTACGCCCGCAATTAACTACCCCGCCTGAGCGTGGAGCTATAACACCGCCACCCGCCACCGCCACCGCCACCACAACCACCACTCGTTTCTAGAGATAAAAAACTGGCTATCAAGCAAACCATAAATCCTAAAGACCAAAAACCGAGGGTTGATTTCGGGGAGGAACTAAAGCGCGTAATAGACCAAAATTAAAACAAATCCATAAAAAGTGCTTTGATCAAAACCTGTCGGACTCATGCAAGAATTATATGAAACAAATCAAACTAAAACGTCCTTCAGTTGATCCCGAGGAAGAAGAGAAAAAGGAAGAGGAAATAAATCGAAAGAAGAACCTGCTGCGAGGCCTAAGAAACCAACCGTATAATGTTGACTTAGATGCTGGTATGAATAAATGTTTTTTTAGTAAGTATAGGTTGCCAATTACAACTGAAATACCAGATATTATGGATGAGGATACTAATTATGAAAATTATGTCAGAAAGGCTAAAAAAAAACGCTCAATGACTTGACATTCAAGTTAAAATCTTTATACAAACGAATAGACAACCTTAGCAAAGA